>JAQQZU010000037.1:4089232-4105889 GCA_030068025.1 Parauchenoglanis punctatus | reverse complement strand
GGGATTGGCTCCAGCTTCCCCGCGACCCAGACGGATAAAGCGGTATAGATAATGGATGGATGGATGGATGGATGGATCTATTTTTTTGGATTGTCCCATCGGTAAAAGTTTTAAAGGTTCCATATCGATTTGAACATTGTCTTTCACTTTCAGCAAGAGTTTCAAATTTTCAAGAATTTCAAAACACTCTGAAGAAGCTAAGAAAGCTTGTTTATATTGTTAAAACTTTATATACAAATGGCTGTAATATTAAGACATTAATTTCAGACAGCTTCCAAGTAAATACCTACATAACTGGAATTTTCCGATGATATATACAAATAATATGTTTTTTTGTTTTTTTTTCTTTTTTTAATGAAATGGAGAGTGCATCTTTTAAGTGTTTTTTTGGGGGGGAATCTGGGCTTTGATCCATCTTAGCCACCAGAACAGCTCTGTAGAGAGTGTACGAAGAAATGAAAGAAAATGAGAAACAGTGCATGAGAACCAAAGTCAACGTTTACTTAATGAGCGTAACTGATGAGCTTGTTATTTTTAAGCCTAGTTTTATATCACGACGATTCTAGTGTTTCCTTCTTACTTTAATACTCTACAGATTAGGAGGAAATCAGACAATAATTAATCCTAATATGTGTAGCTACATATTAAATATTCATCATATGCTTACGGTCTCGGTACCATTTTTTAAAGCCTGAATTTAATTTTAGCAGCTAGTCTAGAGAATAAACAATTATGTGAGCTACATTTGTATTCTAGATTCATTTTACTAATAGTCACAGTGACATTTCATATAAACAACCAAGTTTACTAAGCGAATACTATGTTGCAGCTATTTTAAACACTATTTACGCTGGTGAGGGTGGCCAACGCAGTATAAACTCCTGTTCTTCAGGACAGCAGGAAGGTCTTTTATATTCTTCTATGACATTTTAGCATTTTTTGAGTTGCACACAACCTGACAGTTAAGGAACATGCATGCTTTTTATTTGGCTTGTGGTATTATATGAGTTGCTGTTATCTGTCACCCCAAGTCCATTTGAAAACAATTTGCGACACAGAAAATAGCATATTTATTCATTTCAGTTTCATCACATTCATCTCAATCATTTAGAAACAGTTCAGTATTAAGGCTGATTGTCATGAACAAGATCCTAGTCCTCGTATTCATTTTAACAAGATTCCAGACAAAAATAGCAAAGTTAACACTATGGGTTCCTCTCACATTTACCAGCTGCCAGCTTATAATTTAGCACTTGATATAGCATATCCTTATTCTATTTTGGATATGATGCAATGAACTGCGATGATCTATTTTACTGATAATATTTTAATATTTTACTGATAATATTTTAATATTGTGAAGCTGTGGCAGGAATGGAAAAGCAGAAATGACTGAACTTGTCACAAAGAAAAAAAAAACATTCTTTAAATTTTGTGCGCTAATGTAGGAAAATGATTATACATATTAATTTGACAGTTTTGCAGAATTTTAGCGTTTTAAAAGTTAAGGAATTGTGGCCCTTTTTTGCATGCTTGTTTAATCGTTGCTCTAGTGTGTAGAAAGCATGTCCATGGTAAAATGGAAAAACTACTCAGGCGGTCATGTCAGTCTAAGCAGGTGTAGGTGGAGGTCTTAATTTCGTTGTAATAATCAAAGTGCAAAATAGATCAAATGAAATTAAGTCAAAGAGAGAAGTTTTTCTCTAGTTAAGAACTGCTCTGTGATCTCCTTCATACGTAACCAATGCAAAATAAAACATGATATTCTGTGGGTATAACAATGTGTCAGCGAGTGGCATTGGATTTAATACTGTTCCTCGCTTGGGCCAAGATTGCTCAAGAAAAATGTGCATAAGCCCGAAATCAGACAACTTAGTCACCCGTCTGTTTTCCTCAAACCACCACCTCATTTGCATGTCTGAATAGCACTTAAGGCTGTAGTTTCATCTGAAGTCTGAATACAAAGTGCACAATTTCGGTATGAACTCGTCACTACACATGCACAATTGAGCTCTGAAAATGGCCCAAAATTAGTCATTATTATTATCAGTATTAATAAACGGAAATACAATCATCTCTGCCTAGTGTTCTGCAAATAAATCTTTCTCTTCCAACTTTTTAAAGATGCTGAAAGTGTCTCTTTGATAATTGTATGCGGTTTTAAGGAAAAAATGTTGTTTGCAATGGCACAAAAAGAAAGTAAGTGTATTATGAATGGCCTTATGTGTTGCATCTCAGTCTTGCAAAAGAAGAAGATTGTTAGTGCTTCGTGCCTGAATATATTGTTGTTCTCCTTGCAGACTTACCACTGGTGAACCTCTCAGTTGAACCCCAGCCAGTGCTGGAAGGAAACCTAGTGAAGTTCCACTGCTCTGCTAAAGCCAATCCACCAGTCACTCAGTACAGGTAAAGCCCTTGCGCATGACACAAAGTGTACATCCAAATTACATTTGAGAATATTTTCAATAGTAAATCTTATCACTGAATTGAAAAAAGGTCAAATAGTTTTTATGTATACACTATATGGACTAAAGTATTGGCATGCCTGACCAATTGCATTACACCAATGGACCATTACTCCAACAGGGAGTAATCCAGTTCATCCCAAAGTGTTTGATGGGGTTGAGGTCAGGGCTCTGTGCGGGCCAGTCAAGTCCTTCCTCACAAAACTCATCCAAGCATGTCTTTATGGACCTTGCTTTGGGGCACAGTCATGCTGGAATTGAAATGAGCCTTCTCCAAACTGTGTCCACAAAGTTGGACGCTTGAAAAATTTGGCACAATACAGTCAGGCAGGTAACGTTCTCCCAGCATCCCAAACCCGGACTCACCCATCTGACTGCCAAACAGAGAAGCATAATTCATCACTCCATTGAACATGTTTCCACTACTCCACAGTCCAGTGGTGGAACGCTTTGCACCACTCCATCTGACGCTTGGCATCGGCTGTGGAAACCCATTCCATGAATCTCCCACCGCACAGTTTTTGTGCTTACATTAATGCCAGTGGAAGTTTGGAACTCTTCAGCTGTGGAATCAGCAGAATGTTGGCGACCTTTACGCACCATGAACCTTAGTGGCCGTTGACCCGCTCTGTGACGTTACGTGGTCTTCCGTTATTCCTAAACGCTTCCACTTGCCACTTACAGTTGACCGTGCAATATCCAGCAGGGATGAAATTTCACGAACCGTCTTATTGCAAAGGTGGCGTCCTATCACAGAACCACGCTTGAAGACGCTGAGTTCTTCAGAACGACCCATTTTGTTTAACAAATGTTTGTGAGTAGAGACTGCATGGCTAAGTGCTTGATTTTATATAACCTGTGGCAATGGGTCTGATTGAAACACCTGAATTCAATAATTAAGAAGTGTATCATTATATATGTATCTATGACCCAAGTTCATGCATTTATTTAAAGCATATCTTTTGAAATTTGTCTTGGCAAGTTCAGGAACAGATGGACATACTGACATTTCTTTCTAAACAGATGGAACTGAGAGCAAGATGTTTTTTGGGGTTTTTTTTCATTTTCTCCCCTTTTTTATACCCACCACACATGGGGTTCGATTTCAGAACAAGTTTTCAGGCAGAGGTTTTAAAGTAAGCGTAGTAAGGTATGAATAGAGTAAACTCCCAAGTGCCAGGAACCACTTAGCATCGAGTCTTTAGAATTGTTCAGAAAATGGAAAGGATATTTCGAGTGCACACAGGTGGCCGAACTGAGAAGTATTCCTTCTAATGGAGTTTGACTTTTTTTTTTTTTAATAATACACCGTAAAGCCCAGAACTGCTTGGTTTGCTTATTGATTTACACCAGAAAAGAGATGTGCATCTGTAGATTTCAGAGAGCATGTTTCATTTCCTCGCACTTAAATGTAGCAGAGGCCATGCTGGCTTTTTTTTTTTTTTGGCTGAAAGAAGTAAGAGAGAGAATTTAAGAACCTAAGGAAAAACAGTTTGTTGGCTGTCACACGCTTCATTGATTCAATAAGAGAACAGAATATAACAAAATCAATGGCATTTAAATTAGAAATATTTAAGTATTAAAGAAAGTAAAACAGCCATTCAGATGTTACTCTGTTTTTATTGGGCTAGTCCATTACAGAGTGTCCCTTGACACCAGTTCAGACTTGTGGGATGTTTTTAGTTTTGACTCTTCACAATGACTGTTTGATTGATTCAAAGTGATTAACAGTGAAGATTTTTGGTGTTCCTCCAAATCTGTATATCACCAGCATTCAGCTATAGCAGAGTTAAAAAAATGGCGCGTTGACTCAAAGTGAGAGAAAAAGGGTGCTTGGGAGACTATGAAGGGAGACTATGAAGGACAGAGAGGTATGAACTACAGGTAGAGCAAAAAAACAGACCAAGTGATATCATTTCTGCGTATGTCAGGTAAAAGTATTCTTAAAGAAACAACCTCTCAATGATCCCAAAAAGTCCCTGGACACTTTACTGATTCCGCCTCAGTGTCTATTTCTGTCAGACTCTCCACTCTCTTGCTCTCAATTAAGGGAGATTCATCGGTATGGCTTTATATATCTTGCCATGCTACACTAACTGCAAGATTAATACTTGATTCCTGAACATTTTCAGGAAGTCTGTCCTCCCATTTTGAATTCTTAACGCCTGCCCCTTGTCAAGTGTTGCCTTTCTTTTATCTAGCCAGATTGCACTTTTGCGATTTTAACAACACTGTGGATTGGCACTCGCCTTGATGAATTCCAGAGTAGGAAGGTATAAAACCATGACGTTGAATTAATAACAGAGGTTCACTGGGGACCTGTGCACCAAGTCGTTTGTGTTGGAAGGGCTCTGGGATGCAAGTTATGCGAGAGATGGTAAACAGACATGTTTGGCTGGTTTGACATGTGGTAATGCTGGTAATGCATGTGTTCCAGCCTGGGGAAGATGAACAAGATGTCTATATTATAGAGACAATCCATCCATCCACACATGATGCCATTCCACCCTTCCACCAAATGAAGAAACTAAATTCCCCGAATCTCTTGTGCCTGCAATAATTATGCTGTGGTTGTTGTTTGTGTGTTTGCACTGCTTTACCATGTTTTTTGTTCTGTTGTGCATATCCATACTAATGTCCCCGAGATGCTCAAGATGATGCTTCTGTTCCCAGTTCAATACGCCTGCTGAGGGTTTTATGTGCACACACAGAAAATAGAAGATGCTGCTTGTTTGTCAGTGACCGCAAATCCCCAGTGACGCTGCCTGTGCTCCTGGAATAGGCATACACACTGAGCAAATTGCTTAGAACAGGATCTAAGAGCCAGGGGTGTGAGCGTTAAAGAGTTCTGGCAATGTGTTTGTTATGTGATGTTGTCATAAAACGATCCCTCCTATTAACCGTATGAGGTTTCTGAGCCAGAAATAACACATCCTGAATATGTTGGAACATGGACAGAAAGATATGAAGTCATGGAGAGGAAGAGGTTGGGGGTAGGAGAGGGAAATTTAGGAACAGCATCACCGTGTTCGTGTTCTACTCAGCAGAATATTGAAATGTCACTCACACAGCTGTAAAGATGGGAAAACATATCAGCTCAATCAATAAACCCACCTTTGTTGTTATGGCACCCTGATGGATATTGTGTGACTGCCAATCAAAACGATGCCTCTCTATAGACAAATCTCTCATCTCCAGACTCAATGATATTGAAATGTCTCTGCACCTGAGCAAATCCCTGAGTGGAGTGAATATTCTGTCTCCAACAGCAAGCTCAATCACACCCAAGCACTCCTCTTTTAAAAGTGCCAGAAGAGCTCATAGGTTTTACATCACTAAAATGATACTAGAATTTTCTTTCGCTGTTAATAAATATCCATCTTTGGTATTACACCATGGGAGGCAAAGAAGAAGAGGTAGAATTCCTGGCTCATAGCTTGGTTTGATCCTGAGCTTGGGTGTTCATGTGGGTTTTCTAGTTTCTTCCCATACACCCTACAATTGTCATCCTGGAACATAGGAGTGTCAACGTTTGGACATGAATCTCACTCCTATGCTAAGTTTCATTCATTCTAGTTCACGATCTATTGGCACTGTACAATAAGTCACTGCGGTTGGATTAAGTTATACTTCTTTTCTCTTTGCTCTGAGCTTCAACTAAAAAACGCAGTTTAACTAAAAAACGCAGTGTGATTTAGGAACATAGATGACGTTAATACCTAGAGCAGAGCGTTCTGTAAAAAATGCAGAGTGGTGGCTAATTTCAAGAGCATGCGAGTATTCCGAAGCCTCTCACAAGCTGTTCGATGCACTTTCTGCAGATACTGTTTGTCATCGTCACATGCCCCTTTTGTGAGCCGTGCTCTCATGAAAATGGGTTTTGAAGATTGAACTAGAGATTGGATGGCATGCTGTACGCATCAGCAAACACGCTGCACATCTGGCATTGCAGCTGTAAACTCCTGCACCGTGAATATGGTTTCATTTTTAAGCTAATAACACAAGACATGGAAGCAACTTGAAAGACTTCATCTATGATGCTTGATAATCCTCAGAACCCGTTGGGGAAAAAAAGGCTATTTCGAGCCACATGAAATTATAGCAGTGCCTATCTATTGATCTGATTACAAACAAGGGTGTGGAGTGTTGTGTGGGGGGTGGGGGGTGGTGGAGGGGGTCTGGGGCCTTTGGGGTTCTCTCTGGTAGGCACATAGAGGGTGACTGCTGGTCTAATTACTCATAAAGAGAAAGTTTCAGGCTGCAGTTCAGCCTTTTTTCCAGGAGCAATTATGTCTGGGACTGAGGCGACGCAAGCTCCCATATGCCCTGGTTTGAATATTTTTGGAAACACAGGTGTTCCTAGGCGCATTGAGCTGACAGAGTTCTCAGCCACCCTTACACAAGCTCTTATATAGTGCTAGTCCAAGCAATTAAAATTCATCTCCATTGTGTTTTAAATTATTCTTTTTAGGCTCAGAATGGTGGAGTTAATGAATGTAGGCAATGCTAATTTGTGATTTTTTTTTTCCCCCCGTCTTCAGTTTGAGGAACATATCTATTTTTATATTTACTTATTTCCAAAGTGTAATTCTGTGCCATATTTTCTCTGCTATGAAGTAACGGGGACAGAATGTACCAATTTATTTATGTTCCATGCAGAGATGCTCAATCTTTTATTACCTTTGCCTTGTACAAGTGAATCTTACCTCAGATGCCAACAGCCATGGTGACATTCTAGGATTCATTAGAGAAGCAGGATGGGAGACGAGGCATGATGCCACAGGATGCTGCCTTCCAACACAAATGAAGTGCTTCTCATGTAGAGATACATCGATTCATTAATGCCTGCCTTCTTTGTGCTGTGGATGGTTGTTGCCATTTACTAAGGTTAGGAGGGGTCTGCGTATTCGCCACTTTGAGATTTGCTTTCCCCAGTGGTGTGATGGGAGTGTATGCCGTCAACATGCTACCAAGGCACTGAAAACATCCTCCAGCCAACAGGGATCAGTCACTTCACTGATTTCCATACCACACATTGTCTCAGAGACTCTAAAACCACTAGCATATAAGGGGAGGTACTTGTCATTGTGTTTTAGCATCCAGGATGTATTAGACAGCCAGACATCCTGCTTTGTTTTTTCTCCACAAGGGAGATATTTGGATCGGGATGGCGCTTCTCCTGCCACTGCCGTAGCGACATGCAAAATGGTGTTGCGATTTTCATGGCAGGGTGGATAGCTCACAATGAGTGCTCATTCAATTCTGTTCAACTGAGAGGTTGAGTGACGCTCTTGGACCTGTTTTGTTTTTCTTTTTTGTTTCGTATTCCAGCTCAGAAGCTGTGATCCCGTCTTCAGCTTCGCTCGACTCGCTGTTATAATACAGTGCTCAGATTATGTACAAACCCATTGTTTCTACATCTACAGGTGGGCCAAAGGAGGACATGTGATCAAAGAAGTATCTGGAGACACCTATGAAGTCGTAGTGGACCACACCTTCTTCACAGACGCCGTTTCTTGTGAGGTCACCAACCCTCTCGGGAGTACAAATATCAGCCGCAACGTGGACGTCTACTGTGAGTTTCTGCTTTTGGAAAAAAAAAACTACATTTTCAATTACCGACTTTCCATTTCTGTGTTCCAATTAAACTGAAGCATGTCTTATCTGTTTAAAAAAAAAAATCATTAAGCATAGTTATAACACTGGCTTACTGGAAATAATCAACTCAGCCCTCATGCCACAGCCAAAGAAAATGAAATTGCTTGTTCTGGACCTGTGTCATATCAATCCCGCTGAATAAATGTTTGTTTTCTGCAGTTGGTCCTCGTATGGCTGCAGAGCCACAGTCCCTGCAGGTGGACCTGGGATCAGATGCAGTGTTTAATTGTGCCTGGACAGGAAACCCATCTCTCACGATCGTGTGGATGAAGAGGGGGTCTGGAGTGGTAAGTTCTTCGAGCTGATGGTGAAATCGGAAGCCAGTTTTGATTTGAAATGAATCACTCGAAAAAGAAACCTTGGTGTACTTTCACTTTATACTATAATAAACACGTTTGTATCTTGTTATAAAGCATTTATTAATCATTCTATACATTATATTTCTTTATGAAAATGCATTACATGTTATAGCTATACTTATTAATCCTTATGAATAGTCAGCATGATATACAGCGAATAGCATTCATGATGCTTTTATAAAATGCATTATAACACCAATACCAAAAAAACTGAGCACACTTGTGTACAATGCATGGCAAGATCTGTCTAGATTATCTGGAAATCATGCTATCAAACTTCTGGAAGAACTTGTCTGTGTCTCGACGTCGGGACATAAAAAAATGTGGCTGAATTCCTTTGGTATGGGTGGTACGTGTTATAACAACTGATTATAATGCCTTTTGTTAACAACTGCATTATGAAACATTACTATAAACTGTAATACATTTACTTTATTCATTCGTACAAAGTGTAACCAAAAACCTAGTAGTTGTTTAGCTGTGAGTTGATAGATTTGCATTTGTGCATTTGTGATATGAATTTATTTTTTTAATAGTCTGACTAGTTCTCCACCATTCTCTTACACTCTGTGCAAATGTCTTCAGGAGATGAGGAGCACTTCTGGAGGACTGGGAATGGGGAACTTTATTTAGAAATTTGTGTAGGCAAATCTGGGCACAGATCAGCATGACATTCCAGCATTTCCCCTCAATACCTTTTTATCATGTTTTTGTAATAAAACAATACAAGCCTGATGATTAATGCACGGTGAGCCTGTAAAGCGTGTTCCTTTATAAGCACAGCAACATGTCTGGAAAATGATGCTTCAGGCCCGTCTCTTCTCCTATAATTACAACCACAGCCGCGAATCACAGACAGTGATTGCATTTCAGTGTGGTACGACTGCAACACACTGATGAAAGTGAAATGCAATGCAGTGGGCTGTTACATTCATTACACACTTTGTGTTTAATTCTCAAAAGCATGATCTCCTACTGAGTGTCTTCTACTGAAGATATAAAACCTTTGTTTGCTTTCCAGCATGGCACATTGCTATATGTATATTGATCAGGCATGGATTTATTTTTTTTTTTTCCCATCCATTTTTTCACATATTTAAAAACTTTAATATTCACTCAGCCGGCTTCGTTTGTTCTCATGAAAGAACTTTGGTAATAGCAAAATGTTTATGCAGCCTCTTATCTATTTCGTAGTTCCGGTTTTAATTACTCAGTATAGCCGCTTATGTATATTATTACATTAGCAGCATAATAACCTCCCACTCTCCTCAGAAATGTTTTACTAACACTATATTCCAATATCTCTGTTATAATCAGGTAAATGACCTTTAAAATCTTAACCGCAGACATACGCATGACATATAGTCTGAACAAGATCCGGTCTCAGAATGCACAGGTGTGCGTGAACATTTCATTGCAGATCAGCGTACCATTAGGGCTCCTTCAGTGTGACCACCTCAGTCCTATTATTCTAAAATGCAGGGATCTCAGTGTCCCTGTTCTGTCATGTCTAGGGGATCTCGTCGAAGTTTTGGTGCCTGTCATCCAACCGTGGAACACCGTCCGACAGTTCACTGCTTCTTCCCCAAATTAGATTTCAATAATTCAGAAGGAGGACAGTTTTAAGCTAAGCTGCCCGACAGTGTTATTTGTTTTGCTATGATCATGACCCTTGCCTTTTGCTAAAGTGATTGACTTTGATAACCTTTGGCTTTTTAACCTCAGGTGCTGAGCAACGAGAACATCCTGACTTTAAAATCAGTGAGGCAGGAGGATGCTGGGAAATATGTGTGCCGTGCTGTGGTGCCTCGAGTCGGGGCTGGAGAGAAGGAGGTCGCGCTTACAGTGAATGGTAATTTATTTAGTTATTTTCTTTTTTTTTAATCCATGACGTACATGAGGGTAAGGATTGACGCAACTTACACTATATATAGGTATTAATACTGGATTAGTTACACTGGAAAGACAGTTCTCTGGGAACTAAAGCACACCTATGCAGTCTGATGCTTTGCTTAGACGAATCAAGATTCAGTGGTGTAAAGAAAAGTTCGGACCAATAAACCACTACTGGTTTACTGAACTCCAAATTCAATCCATTTCCTAATTAAACTCCATGTAAAAGAAAGTCCGAGACTGAAAACTGTCTTCAGTAAGAAAAAAGCACCATTTGACATACATTATTATAATACATCATAAAATAGAATTGGAAATGGAGGGATCGTTGTGTCAAGTTGCATAGAATTTGTGGACTAGTAGTGGACGTGCACTCCCTATATTACATTAAACATTAGAAAACTGCAAAATAAATAAATCAATGCAGAAAAATAATAATAATAATAATAATAATATTGCATAGTTCGTAAAACATCTGAATACGTTGAATGCTAAATAAATCTAGAGGCTATATAAATAAATAAACAAACAAACAAATAAATAAATAAATAAGTAAATAAACCCCCCCGAAAGATGAAACAATAAAAAGGTGCATTAAAGCAGATTAAATTCTGCCGGGTTGGCGGGAGGCGATGGTGCTCGGGCAGAGGCAGACTAATGAAGGTTGCAGAGTAGTGGGAGACCCAGCTTCTCGCCGATAAATGACTTCATTACGCCTGCTTGATATTCAAGCGGCAAACATTAACCATTCGCCACTTTCGCTTGAAGAGAGCTTTGTAGGCCCCGAACACTCTGTAGCCTCCTGCCATCTCCCAGCACTGTGTCTCGAGCTGATTATAACACAGGATTTCAGCCAGTCTGTTTGTTTGCACTATAAAGGAGGAGAATCCACTGCTAAAGTAGTTTGGTCGGAGTAAATTATTGATGATTTCGCCAGTAACAGTATTAGAATGCGTAAATAAGCGCAGGGTACAGAACTACTTAGAACTGAGCAGATGCGGAATAAAATGCTACCTTTTCACATTCCAGCAGCGTGAGGCCATGAAGTAAGACAGATTATTGCTATCGTTCTAGTTTATTTTTCTTTGCGTATAGTACTTTACTTTCAGTATACTACATCCATTCTATAAATATTATTATGTATGTTATTGCTTTCTGATGTGACGAATATGAAGCGAAATAAGATCTCTGCAAGGCTCAGACAGACTCAAATTAAATACTTTATTCCTCCGTTTAGCCGTTTTCATTACACGACTGCTTCATTTTAGCCACTCAGCCCGAATCCGTCTTTGACATGATGCAAAAACAGCATCCGTTTGTGTCTCGTCAATAATTCAAAGCCACTCTTTCTCAGTAGGCCATGTGTTGGGCATCGCTCATTTCGCATGCAGCACATTTCTACATCTGCAGTTTAGGAGGCAGAATTTCTTTCCCGATTCTGACATGAGGGATGTGTGAAGCACACGAGTGTGTTGTTCCCTGCCACAACTCCTGCCACATTTGAGAAATGAATGTTTACTCTGAAATTTCTCAATCAAATATTTTCTCACAGCAGCACATCCTGAACTGTATTATTCCCTTTCTACCACTTCAGTTTGACAATGATTCCAATTGTATCGTCGGGCGTAATAAGGACTTACAGTGGAGCATAATACGGACTGCAGTGTTAGGATTGTAGAAAGCATGCCTCACAGGTTGGATATGGTAATGCTTTATTTAAAACGAACTCAAATCCAAACTGTTCGAAGCTCATGATATTGTGCTCTGTTCATCTGTACTCGTCGTAATTTTTCCTGCCCTTGATTTTTACACTGTGTCGAGTTAATAACTAATAATTTACCATTTGCAACATGTCAAGATAATCACAGGCTAAGCACAGACTTTGACCTTGGCGTTCCTCTTTTCCTCTTCGGGTGCATGTAGAGGCTTAAAAAATCATGACCTCACCCCTGCGACTACATTTCTCTGCATCTTTGCCTTGTCTAATGAGCAGCCGGGAGGTGAGCACTCCTTCCCGAATCTCTACAGGTTAGCATTGGGATCTGATTCCATGCTTGTTTTGGCTCATGCGCTTTTCACAAGCCGATCAAATTCTGATGAATAAGACTAACGTTCCAGTTCATTTGTAAACATGTCACGCTGTGGCATTTAAATTTCCGTTTCACATTATCTGTATGGGCAATGCTCATAGGGCTAGGACAGCTGTACAAACTGATATGAACTGAGATAAACATTTACAAAGGCAGGCGTCAGCTGCCATAAATACCGCTTTTACAAATTTTAATGTCAAATGACATGGAAATTTCTCAAAGTCAGCTTGTGTTATGAAACTTTTCAGGCGGAATTACATAACATGCTGGCGGCTGACTGTAGCTCGGTGTCATGAAAATATGGCATCAATTAGGATCACATCTGTCATTATGTTCTCAAGTATGAAAAAAATGTACATGATAGGGGGTGCAGGTATAGAAAAATAACTTTATAAGCAACCAAATATCCAACAACCAAAATTATGTTAATTATTTTTCTATAACACTATATCCGAAAGTATTTTATTCCTCTTATATGACACCAATTTTCCAACAGATATGTTTATTTATTAAACGCCATGGGTTTATTTACCCATGAGTTCACTTGTTATAGCAGCTATAAATAGTCCTTCCCTTACCAGCTTACTATTTCTCTCTTGTGAAGTTAATATGTGAAACATGGAGGTGGTGGTATCAAGGTTTGGGCTTGTTTTGCTGCATCTGTGCTACGACGGCTTGAATGCTCTTAAATTCCCCCCAAGTTGATGTTCAGAATTGACCAACAAAAATGTTCAGTTGCAATTATCACTGCAAATGAGGGTCTGAAAGCGAAGCTTCACATACTTTTGGCATTCACAGATAGATTTTCCTCAATAAATAAACGTCCAACTATAATGTATTTGACTCATTTGTTTTACTGGGATCTCTGTATCTACTTTTCGGACATGTGTAAAAATCTCACGATGTTTTATGCCATATTTAGGCAGAAATATGTAACTATAAGTGGATAAAAAAAGGATGCAGTGTTGTTTTTAACGGGGAAAAAACCTGTTAGCATTTTGTTAGTGGCAAATTTTCGTAATAGCACACTTTTTCCATGATTATTGGAAAACAAGCAGCTTCTCGCTGGTATCAGTAATTCCACTTCATCACACCATTCTGTCATTGTTGGGGGTTTTTTCTATAACAGAACATCCTCAAGTGTTTTCCTTTCCTGATCACACATTATCCCTAAAAGAACTCTTGGCTTTCTGTGACTGATGATCCCAGATTTACGACTGTTGAGCCGGAATTTTCCTTTCCTTTCTGCATGATTACATTCCGATACAGCTCCGAAGATAAAAGCTTTCCCAGGACCACCTCTGTATCCCTGGTGTTTTATGTCACAGAGCTAAAGGGGGGAAGACGTGGTGATCAGAGCCCGAGGAATAAAGACGGAAATCCCGAGAGTTCTTTCTGTTCTTTCGAGCATTTCCAGCGCTGCATCTAAACGAGTTGTTTTATGCTAACAATTAAACCGCACGTTTTCATTATTTGTCAATATCGCAGCGTTCCCGGTCACACGTCACTAGTATGAAGAGCTCCCACGGCAGCCTGGAAAACAGCTGAGAGATTCTGAGTGTTCCCCTGAGCCTGCTGTAATTTAATTATAGACCAGCGCTAGCAGGGGAGGCAGTTAGCAGAAACCGTGCTAATGGATACATATTACTGTTGTCCCATAGTCCCTGCTCATGGAGAGCACTTGTTTGTGGATGTTTATTCTCAGCTTTTATGTGAGGATTCGGAATTGTCTTGTTTTCTGTGTGGATACAGTGTAGTTTGTTTCGTCTTGAGGGTTCATTATTGGGCTTCGGATCAGATGTTCAGCATGCAGGAAGTAAATCTTGGTTTATACCTGTGCGAATGGGAAAATGCATTACTTTATTTTGGCAGAAAGAAAACATAGTTGTGCGCAGCATCGCAGATGTTTTATTATGTCTCTGTGTGTGTGTGTGTGTGTGTGTGTGTGTGTGGGTGTATGTGGGCATGTTACATGCATTAAGATTGCACTTTAATAAAAAAAAAACGAACCATATGTCCGTCAAACTCTGTCTGAAGGACATATGGTACAGCTTTCTATTTAGAGCATGTAACATATGTCATCATTGTGCAAGTCCGTGTGTGTGTGTGTGTGTGCAAGCTACTGTTTTTGTTTTCAGGAGAGGATGAGTGTAAACTTATGAGGCAAGGAGATTTATGAAAAAGACTTTGTTTCTCCGAGGCATCGCTGTCATATAACACTTTTTTAGTTTCACAGTCTCTCCTCCAGACTAGAGCTGTCTGCCTGTTTTTTAAATCCCACGTCCTGATGCTCACTCAGATGCTCCGACCACGGGAAATTGACCCACTCCCGCAGTTATTTCTGTCCCTACCTTCCTGCAAGATTTTCTAATAAACTCACCTTCCACAAAATATAAACAGCTAAATAATTAAAACTCTTAAGAGGGCTTTTCATTTTACGCTTTTTATTGCTCTCACCTAGAAAACTCATACGGTGGAAGAAATCCTTCCTTGCATGGGTTTATTAATGCAATAACATCTTTTTTTCGCCCCTTTTTTTTACTTGACTCCTTTCAGATGTTTCTGACAAAAGTGCCTTTTCGACGTTTAATTTGAACTAAATGACATTTTAAGATTTTAATTACTTCTAATATAGAAACAATGTCTAAACATTGTAAAAAAGCATCGTTAAACCATTACATAAAAATAAGAAACATACATCGGTCAGCCATAACATTAAAACTGGTGAAATGAATAGCATTGATTGTCTCATTACAGTGGCACATGCCAAGGGGTGTGAACATATTAGGCAGCAAGTGAACCATCAGTTCTTGAAGTTGATGTGTTGGATGCAGGAAAAATGGCCTGCTCTGATGAATCGCATTTTCTTTTTGGATGCCTGGGTGCATGTGTATAACTTACCTGGGGGAAGAAAATGACACCAGGATGCGCTGTGGGAAGAAGACAAGCCTGCGGAGGCAGTGTGATGCTCTGGACAATGTTCTGCTGGGAAACCTTGGGTACTTTGACACATAGCACCTACCTAAACATTGCTGTAGAAGGAAGGACCTTCATGGCAATGGTATAATGGTTTGAAGAACAAAGAGCTCAAGGTGTTGACCCAATCTGATCGAGCATCTGTGCGATGTACCAAATACGTCTGATCCACGGAGGCTCCACATCACTTCACATCACTTACAGGAACTGCTAACGTTTAACGTCTTGGTGCCAGATGCCACATCACACCTTCAGAGGTCTTGTGAAGTCCATACCTCGATGGGTCAGAGCTGTTTTGGTGGCACAAGGGGGACCTACACAATATTAGGCAGGTGGTTTAATGTTATGGCTGATCAGAACACCATACAATCAGCCAGCCAGATAGATAGAAAGATAATCATAACATATCCCTCAACTTGTTTATCCTTAATTAAAAGATGTTCTAGCATATGGTTTAGCAGACACCAAGAAACAGGCCAGTTTATTTCAGTAACAACAGTTGTGTTATTAGTTCAGGCTCTTACAAGTCAGTTGAACATGAATTCAATATTCATGGTAAAAAACACAATTTATTTTAAAAGACAAAATGTTTTATGTGGGAATACAAAGATGGCTTTCATTCCTGGG
This sequence comes from Parauchenoglanis punctatus, assembly GCA_030068025.1. Classification (NCBI taxonomy): domain Eukaryota; kingdom Metazoa; phylum Chordata; class Actinopteri; order Siluriformes; family Auchenoglanididae; genus Parauchenoglanis; species Parauchenoglanis punctatus. The sequence continues at coordinate 4,089,821 of JAQQZU010000037.1, read as the reverse complement.
AGCAGGTAATTCAGCTCATACTGAGTTCATGAGTAATTATAATCTTGGTATAAATCACAGAGACGTGAGTGTGATGCACAGTACAGTACACTGAGAAAAATGAATGATTCAGTGGTTCAGTTAATTTGACAAAAACAAATCTGTGATTTTTAAATGGAAAGGAAATTTATTAGAATAGAAGTTTTGTTTTGTTCGAAGTTTGTACTAAATTAATGCATGGACATATGCAGCTAAAACATAACGCATATACTTTACTTACTTTATATTTAATATTTTGCAAGTGCTCACCAAACCAGAAAAAAAGTAATAACGTTTATTTGAACCGATTGCATACTAAAGTTGGGGCGTGGGTTTTAAACTAGATGTACATATGCATTTGCAGAACTGATTTAATTTTGAGAGTTATGGATGTGTTGATTTGAATATTAATGTTTTGAAAGTTTTCTTGGTTCATCTTCTTTGTGTTTCTCAGTCAGGTGTGCATTTTGTGTGTGTGTGTGTGTGTGTGTGTATGTGTGTGTGTGTGTGTGTGTGTGTGTATCTAAGTTAGTTCAGTATCCGTCTTGGGTTCTGCCAGTTCAGTCTTTGT
>JAQQZU010000037.1:4063503-4073890 GCA_030068025.1 Parauchenoglanis punctatus | reverse complement strand
GATGCTGGGATTGGCTCCAGCTTCCCCGCGACCCAGACGGATAAAGCGGTATAGATAATGGATGGATGGATATATATATATAAAGCATGGTATTAGCTTGCCTCTTTACTCACTCATTCATTTTCAGTAACCACTTTTTCTGGTCAGGGTCATGGTTATTTGGAGAGTATGCTGGGAACACTGGCCATGGGATGGGAATAGCTCCTGGATGGGATGCAGAAAACAACTTCATACCTTTAGATTTTGCTACTCCACAGAAAACCTCACCAAGGTCAAAACTGTGGCAATAATAGACTAGCATGGTTAAAATGGTTCTGAAATGTCTCTACTTGAAACCTTGTTTGAAAGGTAAATGTTTTGTTGTGACTGGAAATGGTCCCCTACAGGGCCAAACCCAAATGGTGTGCAGACTTATTTCGGTGCTGTATTCGTAAGAAATCACCATTAAATTAATGTTTTGTTTTCTTCTCCATGTTTCCTTCTCATCCAGGATCCCACCAATGGCTACTACAGCGTGAACACCTTCAAGGAGCACCACGGGACCCCCACCATCACACTGGCTAGCGCCCACAACACCACCGAACTGCGGCGTGAAACCTCCACGGGCAAGCAGCGAGTACCCACAGGCATGTCCTTCACCAATATCTACTCAACTATCGGTGGTGCGCCCAACCCTCGTTTGTATGAGTACGGCGGCCGCTTCGTCCTGGGCACAGGCAGCAGCTCCATCGAGCTGTGCGAGCGTGAGCTGCAGCAGCGTGCCTCCCTCAGCGACTCGGGTTCCTTCATGGACACACAGTGCGACAGCAGTGCCAGCAGCTACGCACATTTCGACAAGGACAGCAAGGCCTCAGCGTCGTCCTCATCACACCACTCGCACTCATCCTCTCAGAACTCGGACCTGACGCGACCCCTGCAGAAGCGCATGCAGACTCACGTGTGACGACGTCTGCAAACGATGTCAGGAAGCAAATCAAGCACACAAGCTCTCTTTTTCTTACTCTTTTTGTCTCTGTAATGTCATCCTATGAACCTTGTACAACACAGCTTTGGAAAAGTCTTTGGGGTCACGGTTCCAAATGCAGGCAAGTCAAAAATCCTGAACTGAGAAAAAGCACCTTCAGTGTAGTACTAGTGAGAAATGTCTCAGCTACTGTACAGAATACCGAAACAGGATGAAACCATGGTGACAAAAAATGACAAAACACATGCAATGTGTGGAAAGCAGATCATAAAAGAACGGAGGTCTACAGAACATGAACAGAGTCTACAGTGCTGTTGACACCTTCAGTCCATGATGCCTTTGGCAGCATCAGAAAGACAACATCCTGGTTTTCTTGTCTTCTCTTGCTCTCTTGTACAGTAGACCTGTCTAAGTGAGTGTGTATTATCTGACAGTAACTTTTTTCCCCTCTCCTCACAGTTTTTTTTTCTTCTGTGCGGATGGAAACTTATTAAAAAGAAAAGAAAAAAAAAACATACGTTTGCCAACAGACTTAATCACTGTCAGTCAATATAGCTGGATTCCAGTCCTCCTGGATTCCAGAGATATATAGCTTTTGGCCATTCTGAGAATATCTGTACATTATCCATTCTTTTTTTATTTCCTTGCTGTCTATTGTTAGCCTGATCATATGTTTTCTTCTCTCTTTCGTGATTGTTGACTTTGCTGACCTTAACGAGGTCTTACAAACGGACGATTTGTTCTTTTCTAGCTAAGATGATTTGAAATGCACAGGATGCTTTGGCCATAAAGTGGGAACAATGCATATTTTCACTACTTTGTTAATGAAAGAATGCTCAGACAGTGTGTGACGTGACAAGGATGTGGTTTCGTGAAATCTCATAAAAAACAAGTGACACGATTTGAACCGTATACGCTAATTACCTTCCTGTGGCTTTTAAGTCTTAGTATATAGTCACATTGTTTACACGGACTGAAACAGATTGACGGCTGAAGATTCCCGGACGGAGGGAAAACATTCCATCTTCTCTCCGCAGCCTTCAGACTGCACTGCAGTACACCTGCTCACTGTTTTAAGTGAACTGTCTGCACACTGAGTTGTAACATTGAGACTCTGATTTCATTCTCAATTTGTTTTGCAAAATGTTTGCTTCTTTTTTTTTTCTTTTTTTTTTTTCTTTTTCCAGTTGAGAGCACTTAAAGTTACTACTGATTACACAAACAAGCACCTGTACAAGATACACTGTACAAAAACAGAGCCAGAAACAGAGCAGGATGTAGTAAGAAGATGCGCAATGCATGATGCATGCCAGGTGCAGACTGAGGCAAGCAGGTGCCTTTTGGTTCGATTACAGCCTCATCTACATGATATGTATATGTATTACACACACTGGTTTGCCTACGAGGCTTTGAGTAGAAGACATCCCAAGTTTCTGATAAGGCAAGGACACCAGATAAGGATACACAGGAAACCAGGTTTCTCTTTTTGTCAACTGGCTCAACTTATGCAGTGTGAGAAGTGAGATTAAACATGACATAAAGTGATTGCTATTAGGGGTTGGATAACTAGTCGACCGGTAATTAAAAAAAACGAGTCAACCAGTCACCTTTTCCATAGTTAAAACAAAAGCTGTTTCAGGACATCACTATTTTGTGCTGTTTTATCAGTGCAGGTAAATGCTGATCAACAGCAGCAACGAATGCCACGAACTGCACTTACGCAGACAACAAATGATTTGTTCAAACAAATTTCCAGCTTTATTGCTTCTTTATGCTACGTGACTAACATTGAATATAAGCAAATCAGTGCCATAAATGTCCAAAATGATAAAAGCTGGTTATCGTTTAAGGCATACTACTACTTAAAATGCACTCGTGTGGACAAATCGCTGGCTCAGTTAAAATAGGTGATTCTGAAACTGAGAACGCATAGCATGGACGCTTATGTGCATCAAAAGAACCAGTCATTACAGCTCAATGACCGGCCTTCCTTCTATCTAGGATGCGATGTCTAGAGCAACCACTGGGAGGTTTTTCCAAGCTGATGACCTGAAAGTTGAACCACTATGCTCAACTTTGACCCCAGTAATATCCCAAAAAGACTCTGAGTCAGCACCTAAGCTATCAGATTTGCATAGGAAGGTGATGTGCAACTTACAGCTCTGAAAACACTCCTTAGAATGCTGGTCATCAATAAAAAGATGAAGGTTTACTGATAAAATGATAAGGTGAGAGTGATCCGTTAAAGCAAAAGGAAATAAAAGACAACCTTTCCCCAGCATAATTGGTTTAATTTAGTCTGAAGTATTTTTCATACCATCCGTCTTGCTGCTTTTCCACAACCCCACACAACTAGTCAACACCTCCCCACAATGGCAGGTGAATTTACTAGTTAACAAGTCAACTAGTATGTACAGCACCTAGTAACGTGATAGTTCAGTGTGGAAAAGTTGCCTGAAAATTACACTGCTTTTGTTAATAAGCGCATCATGTAACAACCTCCTGCCCAATCTACACCACTCACATTCCAAATGATAGCATTGCTAGAGTGTACATAATGTGATCAAGAAAGCTGATGCCCATACATACTGTGTCAATAGAACAGTAGGGGTCAAAGCTGATCCAGCCACAATTGCAAAAGGTGACATGAGACAATAGGACAATGATTATACATATCTGTGTTTATTCCAGTCGTCACTGCAAAACATATTGCTCCATGGCAACCTAATCATGACATTGTTGTAGATAATGATGGTAAATCAAGTTCACAATGTATAGAAGATGGGAATGTGAGAGTTCAATGAAGACTGAAAGAATATGGAGCTGGCGAGATGTGTGGGCTTGCAGTTATATGTATGTTGCACATAATAGTTAGCTAGTGAAGATTAAAACGCTTCAGAGAATTCGACTTCAGTCGGCACCTTCTTATAAAACATTCACAACATCGTCTGTGCCGTTTGTGAAACACGTTGATGCGACGCTTTCCTGTTACAGAAAACTTTTCAGCAGCATAATGACTAGTTCTATTATTATTGTTGCTATTTAACTTTGTAGAAATATAAAGAAATATAGCGCAGTCTGGCTCTGAACATTTCCTTCCTTTAATACATTAAACCTGGTAATTTATTGATTAGTTGAATCTATTATGTTTATGCAGGGAATTCAAACTATGCTGGATTCTGGGCTGGAACTGGCCAATCTCATGGCCAAGGGGTCATCAAGGGTTGGGCCACAGTCTGTATTTCAGTGGAACAAGCCAAGCACTTGAAAAATACTGCATCAGAAATGATTAATACGTGTAAACAATCTGGAAGTAGTTAACTAAATATGCCAATATTTAAAATATGCCAAAAATAAGCCAATTTATGTAAATTATATACTTTCATAGATTCACCATCCCTGGTCTGATTAGTGACGTGACGTGGCTCTGTTTTTGGCAAGTGTTTAAAGAGAAATCGGACAGAGCGCAGGGGTGGTCAGTTGTAAGCAACTAACTACCTCTACTCTATACTCGTACGGTTCCTTAAGGGTTCCCTGGATAGTTATGGATCTTTGCTTACTAGGACAATACTTACAGAGGGCTAAAGCAAATCCATAACTGGCTTTTAGATTTATACTTGGTACCAAGAGTGTGTAGCGTTTGAAGGTGCTGGTTTACCTTCACTAGAAAAAGCCAACAGAGAAAGAAAAACTGTTTCCAAAAATGCATTTTCCATTGCTCAATGAAATGCATAAAACATTGATATGACTTTTATGGTCTGTCTCCCAGCGTGCCATCGTGAAGCGCATTTTTATAATGCATACAGCGTGCAATTCACCATCTGTGAATGGGTCGTGAAAGAATTATGAATGATATGTTAGAAACCTACTTTAAATGGCTAGAGTTTGCAGTCCTTTCACCCGGCAATTCTGCTATAACAAATTATTCATCAGATAGTGAATCAAACTATTGATCAGATCACCAAGTACTTTCTTTTTAATCTTCTAATAGTTTTCTTCTTTCTTAGGTTGGTTGTCTACATCTCTTTCCCACCTCCATGTGGGGTTGATGTGGATAAGTAGGGTTAAGGGCCATGACCAAGAGCCCGACAGTGGCCCAACCGCCCCCACCTTCCGATCAACAACCCAGCGCCTTAACCGTTGAGCCACCACCACTGTCAGTTTCATTCTTTCTTTAATAAATCAAATTACCATGTGCTAGATTTTCAACCCACATCTCAGCCAGTCCAGGATTTTGTTCTGCTCCAGTTCCCAACATGCCAATTAGTTAATTAAAGGCTGTAAAAAGCTTCAGCAAAGAGTTTCACCATCAATTATCCAGATACGTTTTATAATCAGCTTAAAACTCCGACTAAACCATTGCAGGTAGGTCAGGTGTGTTCTCGTGGGCTACGTGAACACCATTACTGTAACAGTCTGAGTCGTTCCTCTGCTCCACTAACAGACCCAGCATTAGGAGGAAATGGAAGACTGTATCCTGCTTGTTAGACCATGTAAAACACCAGCTTGCATCTTCTCTGTTTTAACACCCCTGCTCAGCTTATGAAGATCTTAAGAATAACATAGTGAAAAAAAAATGTACAGCGCATGATTCCCATCATCATTTTCCATAACAGTACTGTAGAGGTGCCATTTAAGTCGAATCAGCATTCAGGGTACAGGCGTGCGAGATGAGTCATAAGACGTTGTAAACACTTTACATAGCATTACGTATATTTGCATTTTTGTAAGCTTTCACACATGAGTGCTGTTGACTGGGTCTAATTTTACAAATGGATTGGTGCCCACTGCAAGGCTTAAACACAACAAGCCTGTTTCACTGCTGATAATACAGCTCACAGCCTCCCGTGCGCTGTATATGAATCCCTAATGCTCTCTGTATATAATTTGTTATTTACCTTTCTTCTTTGGTTAGTTTTTGGATATTAGAAGGCGAAATCTAACTCTAAATGTCATTGACACTGTACAGACAATCACTTTTTTTTTTTCTTTGTAGTTTCATAAGAGCAAGTGGAGAAGGTGAAGCTGGATATTCCTCAACAGAGACTTTGACAGATAATTTCCTCATGCGTTTCTTTTACCACTTTCTTTACACAAACCATTACTGTAACTCTAATGTTGAAAAATTGTGCTTCTATTAAAACCATTAATTACAAGTTAATCTTGAATAAGAGCACATGAATTCTATCAGGGTTGTTTTTTTCCCCTACATGCAAAGTGTACATTGTTCTTAGATACTGAAAACTGTGGATTCATTAGTTCTGTACACCATGTTATCTTGCCAAGTCACTGAAGCGTGAAGCAGTACATGCAGTTTCATAAGACAATATTAGCGTTTTAAGGAGTCCTTGCTTTAACCAAGCTGGATTTTAATTTTCCCCCCAAATGGCCATTTACAGATATTTCCTCTTTTTTTTTTCTTTAATTATCCTAACACTTTTTAAAACACATTGTTGTACGTCAGATTTTGGAAATTTGTGCTTCTAGTAAACCATAATTTTTGAATGATAGTATTTATTATTATATTGGTGCAAGATTTTGACTTGCATCACTGATCTTCTCACTACAGGTTTTCACATCTCCTAACTCTCCACAGAGCAAAGGACATACTTAGCAGGTGTAGCTTTTCCAAATAATTACTTCATGTATAATCTATATATATATATAATAGCTCTAGGCATTTTGCATGAGATCAGCTTGGGGTTACCTGCTCTTCATTTCCAACAAAGTGTTCAGAAAACTCCAAAGCAATGCCGGAGCTATTATTTAAATTGTTCCTCTTCCATCTTTAAAGCTACTGGTAGCATAGCTCATGCTGTTCATCGCAATGCCTTCGAATATAGCATAATAGCATGTTACAGCATTTTGCACCATATGGAACAGTTTATACAACATGGCAGAAAATACCTATGGCATTAACTCAAACAAAACAGAGCAACCGGATTACAGAGTTGATCTACAGTTTGTTTGAATAATGTGTGTATATATACCTTGCTTATCACACAATGCTGGTGGGTTTAATCCTGTCCAAATGGGCACTGAGTGATTATATGCACTCGTCCAAGCCACACAGTCAGATGAGGATGGTGAAGGTTAAAGCACTGACATGGGGAAAATTTGGGGTTGGATGGGGCTTGCGTGTCCTCTCCATTCCATTTTGAATATATTACCCAACCATAGCGCGAACCTCATTGAGTGATAAATTGCTTGAAATCTGTCCTGTTCCGCTATACTGTCTGTCCCATGCTTTGCCATCATAATGAGTCACTGAAGCTGATGAGCAAGAGGCAGACACAGGTCAAACACTTGACTGGCTAGCTCTATTTCAGGACATTTCTCTTCTCAGCAGTTATATTGCATCACTGAGTTGTCCTTTGGTAAACCGTTGATTGTATGAATTCAGATAGACATCAGGTAGCGTCGATGATGGGTTTAAAGATGGGTTTACACTGCATGATTTTTGGCTCGATTTCGTTCAAACATTTTTTGATCGTGAATAAAGAACGGCAGCCTTACAATGCATGCTTACCACTGGCCTATTTAGTGCCATTGCGACCAGTAAAGCGCCGGCAATCTTCAAATAAAATCAGAGTGTAAGAACTGCACTGTCTCGTTCATTTACTAGGTCTTATTTTGACAAACTTTCTCAATATAAAGACTTAAATAGCAGAATTGTCTCTACAATTGGTAAAACCTGGTTTCTGCGAATGCAATACCTGTCCTTTGGTTATACAAATCTTTGGCCCTGGAGTGACTTTCAGGCTTACACCAGCTTTATACTGTACTAGTTTTGCCCCACCAAAAAAATAATAAAAAAAGAATGACTTGGTTGTGAGCTGAGATTGGCAGTCTTACACTACATAATGTGATGTGCTCATTGGCAGCCAATGTAATGCCATTGCAACCAAAGACAGCCAACAAAATATTTTCAATTAAAATCTCAAAGTGTCATTGCTGGTACAACACGTGTGAAAAGTCCACCATTCGTTGGATGGAAAAGGATTATGTGAAAATCAGGGGATGCTACGGTATGGTAGAGGCAACGGAGAAACATAAAAATGCTAATGCCATGAAAAATACCCTTATTACCTCAAGATCGCTTTGAGGAACGTTTGTGTATACATCTCCATTTTTTTTTGCGTACGTCCAGATGTAAGCAGAACATAGTAATTTTCTTTAATCACAGGTCTTTAGAGGATCTTTGTTATTTAAGTATGACATGGAGAATACATCATTACACAGTAAGTTATACATTCCTGACAAGATTTGGGTTTTTTTTGGAAATCATCTCATACATTGTAACAAGTAATAATCATGAAAAAAAAAAAAAAAAAAAGCTAATTGAAATCACACCGTGTAAAACTTGCTTAACTGAACTTTTTGTGAAAGCCATGGTATCAAGGCCATCTTTTCTTGGCCTTATGTTCTCTGTTCTCCACACAGTACACACAAACCATGAATCTCAGAATATCTCTGGTCATAGTGTAATTGCCATGGGCATTTTTTTCTGCCTGATTTTTTTATTATTATTATTATTATTTTATTTTTTGGGGGGCTTTTACAAATCAATATCTCGTTAGTTTTTGAGTCTTTCAATAACATGCTACAGTAACAAAAATGATGTATACATCGAAGTTGCAAAAATCAATATTTAGGGCTGCAAAAAAAAAAAAAAGAAAAGTTATATACCATCATGTCATGGGGGTTTGAAAACAAAGGGTTTAACCACTATTTTCCTCAAATGGTTCTGTATATCCATCAAACCTATAAAACAAACAATGTGTTTTACTTGTAATGGTCTGTGATCCTATGATGCTTTTGCTCTGTAAATTTGAGAAAGAAAAATGAAAAAAGACTGAAAACACCACAACAACTGTGGACTGATATTATTGTGGTTCTTTTGTGTGTCACCATGTCTGTTAAAGTTCAGCACTTTCCAGGACCTTCCATATCACATCATCTTTTCTTTTCATTATTGCAATCTTAATCATTTGATAGGCAACCGTTTCCTAGGATTTATTTTCTTTTTAAAGAATGAAGAAACAAAAGGGCAAGTTTTTTTCTTCTTCAGTGAATATAAAAGAAAACCTTGTAACTGTTTCTTGAGTTTGTGCCAAAATAACAGTTGAAAAATTGATGTGGGAAGTTCAACATTTTAGTGGATAATCACCTTTTTTCTTTATACACTCAGTCAATGACGTTTTTTCTTGCCTTCCTGCTGTTCGCAAAATTCAGCTCATTATAACAAATCTTTGAATTGACAGCTAATGCTTCTAAAATACATAGAGGAAAACTAAGCTGGAGAAGTGCAGTATATACAGTCATTTTTAATTATGGTTGCATATGAAATAGATATTTTTGTGTTATTTATTAGGATCTGGAAGTAGAAGGTATTGTCAAACAAACCACATACACAGACTACGTATCATATGTCGCATGGCAGCAATGCAATAAAGTTACGCTGAGACGGGAAAAGGGGTTTAGTAAATGTTCACATCAAACATGGAAAAAAATATAGTCTCTGAGACTTTGACTGTAGTTTGGTTGCCCACCACAATTCACATTCATCAATAAAATGAGAAGCAGACCCACTGTTAACCCACATTTTCTCAAATTACTAAAAAAATCGTTCATAGTTATAGTTAATAGTCATAGTTTTTGAGTTCTTGGCCATGGTTAGTGATCACAATGATGCGTAGTGTGCCCGAGTCCAAGCGAACCATGCCCGAGCCCACCTCTTCCAAGTGGGTACGGCATGCAGCTTGCACACAGGTCAAACAAACTGGACTTTGGGGTTGTCGAACGTGATCACCTGCTGTGAGTACACCCTGCCAAGACAGTGTGCACCTACTTACTGAAACTGGAGAGCTGAAGATTGGAGAAAATTGTCACCTGGTGAAAACACACTTCATCAAATCATGAAGACCAAGGATCGAAACAAATTCTGGTAGAAATATCAACCAGGGTTTGGTCATTAACAATAAATAAATAAATGAATACCCAAACTTTAAACATCCTACAGAGCACCATTAAACCCTTTTCCAAAAATGGACAAAATATGGCACAACTATGACTCGACCTATAGAGGAGGCAAATGTCGGAGACATGATAAACATGGGATTAGTCAGAGACTTATTTATTGTAATGAACTTATTTGGTTTAAATTCACAAAATAGAAAGAAATCAGTCATTTAAACCACAGCTATGCTAACCAGGATAAACGTACTGAAGATGAATTAATGACTGTTGTAAAAAAAAAGTGTAGCACAGTGTGAGCACCCAATATGCTTCAAACTAATCAATTTCTATGTCCCATGCTTCATATCTGACCACTTGTATGAAAACAGGGCGGCACGGTGGTGCGGTGGTTAGCACTGTCGCCTCACAGCAAGAAGGTCCTGGGTTCAATCCCCGGGTCACCCA
>JAQQZU010000037.1:4028173-4052095 GCA_030068025.1 Parauchenoglanis punctatus | reverse complement strand
CCACACAGAAAGGCACCCTGGGTGACCCGGGGATCGAACCCAGGACCTTCTTGCTGTGAGGCGACAGAGCTAACCACCGCACCACCGTGCCTCCATCAAAATATAATTGTCACTTAAATATGTAACAATCCACCCTGAATCCACCCATAATTAGCATGCAATATTCAATGGTGTCCATGATTTAATTGTCTTCTTCTATTGGACTACCTGTGGATAGTAGTGCCAGTGGATATTATGCTGGGTTGACTAGACCTCAAACCAGGAAAAGCCAAGGAAATCCTTCCTCAACTTGAAATTCCTACTTGTCACTTTGGGGTAGTCCTCTCAACGGCAAGTTCTTCCCCAGTTACAGAGTGATTTCGAATCAACATGGCTGCTCACAGCATCAGAATGTTTTGTATATACAATGATTTAGATTGCAGACATATTCAGATAAATCTAAAACACTGACTTTGCTTTATACACTCACCACAGGTAGCTAGCTAACCTAAAGAGAGTGACGCAGAAGACTTTTGTCCATTAGTCCACCAACTTGACCATTATCACTAAGATTAACATCTGAGATTGTTGATTTTTTCCCCCTCCTATTAAACCCCATTGAGACTGTGATAGTCATGTGTGGTCATAAAAACACTTTTGACCGCCACATGTAAAACTGCAAAGGCCACAATTAAAGCACTCATGCTGGATTGATGATTTTATTAGACAATGACTGAGACGATGGCAATCCAAGAGACTCTTTTGTTGTAGAGTAGAATGGAAGTGTGTTCAAGGATGTACAATGGCTAAGCCGTGCTGGACAATTTAACAGTTTGAATGAGATATTTCCCTCCAATTGCTCACCTCATAAAGCTGAAACGTATCAGTTGTGAAGTGTACTGACCTCCAGTTTAAGCGTGGTAGTGAGACATGAGAGTACCATTCACAGCCCTGTCACACATGATGGCATGGTTACACTGCTACTAGTACTAAAACTAGTGTTGTGAACATAATGTTTACTGTATTTTCCTTGGTGTGTCTGTCAGATAGTGACAGTCAGGAAACGAGACGTTAGTACCCTTAAGGAAAGTGATACTTTTCTTACATTGTAGTCGTAAAAAATGCCCAAACTCAGCAGAAACTTTAGAACAGGCTTAGCTCTGCCCCACTTTGCACAATAATGCCATAATGTATGAAAATCTGGTTTCTTGCTAGATATGCCAATTTATATCATTTATACATGGCTGATAATTCCTTTATTTTTGCTTTTTTAATCTTACAAACCATATGCACCAGTGTGGAAATGCATAAAATAACCTCAAATTAATAAAATAAAAGAAAATTAAATAAATAAACATCTTAAGATTCAGAACCAGAAATCCCTACATTGCTTCCATTCATGCAATGTTAAGTACTGGATTTATGTTACACTTTATACTGAATAATGGCTTTTTGAGTGCTTTTCCCCACCGTGAATCGAATTTTCCTTGATTAAAGCAAACTAAAACAAACGTAAGCAAAAATATTTACTCACTAACCACTTTATTAGACTCCTGTACACCTGCTCATCTGTGCAATTATCCAATCAGTCAGCATTATAATGCACAAAATCATGCAGATGCAAATCAAGCATGTCAGTTAATGTTTTACACAGAACATCAGAATGGGGAAAAATTAGATCGCAGTGACTGTGGCATGGTTGTTGGTGCCAGACAGGCTGGTTTGAGCATCTCCGAAACTGCTGCTCTGAGCTTTTCACACACTGACAGGAAGGCTACCGTAACTCAAATAACCACTCTTTACAAACATGTTGAGCAGAAAAGCATCTCTTTTTCCAAACATCATTTAGTTCTTGGGTGACAGCAGAGGAATCCAGCGTGGTCTTCTGCTTTTGCGACTCATCTGCCTCGAAGTTTGGACCAGGATAAAGCAGCTAACGAAGATGGTAGTTATGCTTTTATTCCGGCAAATATAGATAAATACAACGAGTCCAATAAGAAAGTGATAGAAAAGAATCCATTTGTTCCCTCTGCAGTCACTTGTAGAGTTATGACCAGATCTAAAGAGGCCAGTTGCATGAATGAACTTTATTAATGTGGGTCACAGTAGGCATGCACACACACACATTTGCCTTCAGAGTAATGGATGGCAGACAGACTGGGAGCATGTGTGACACGTCACTGTGCCACGTCGGGCCTCATTTCCCCCCCGGTGGTGGCAGATGAGTCCTGTCTGCCCACACCGTTTCCCCTGTGCAGCTGTCACAGGCACAGTCACTCACTCTGGCATCTCTGAGCCCAGAGGGCACAGCCTGGCTGGCGGAGACAGAGAGCACAGAGGGAGTTTATACTGGGTCACAGATGTGAGGAACTTGGCCAGAGTCTCACAAACAGAGGGAAAGGGGACGATTCATTCAGGGTCACTAAGAAGAGGTTGTATTGGGGCATCTAACATGGCAAGGGTCATGCCCAAGGCTCAGATGAAGACATCAGTGGGTGTAATAATGTCTTAATTGCATCTTGGTCAGACTTTATCGGGTTACTGACACAGAGGCCGAAGAGGCGCGACTAAGCTAGCGGTCAAGGCGGTGTTCAGGCAGACTCTGGAATCTATGACTCATTCCTGACAAAAAGAATAGCCTTCAATGGGGAAGACTCGAGATCTGCAGCTGCTCTCACAAAGATTTCTCTTGCTCCATGATCATGTACTGAGTCGGTTAACATGCAGAGCAAAATAGCTTGCATCTTTAATGGCATATTAACAGTTGATAGTATATTGTGTACTTTCTGCTGTAGCTATCCTTAATGTTTATTTGTTTTACATGCATTCTTTGTCTTGTACTGCTTCTTTTTGGTGTTCTTGGTTCTCTTTGTTTATTACTCTAACAATTGCAAGTAAAATGAATAATAATAATAATAATAATAATAATAGCTCCACTGGTGGGAGATCACAATGCCATAGCCATCTGTAACTGGGAGTACAAGCAAGCAAAATCAGTCACGTTCTCTGGATGGGAGGGGCATACTTTTGCAATGTCAATCACAATGACAACAGCCGATTGTTGTCGTCTGTGAACTCATCTACGTCGAAGACGAAAGATAGCACTTTCCTGCAAGTGCTACGCTGTCCTGTGATGCATCATGAGCAGCAGTGACTCAAAGAAGACATGTGCTAGCCCTCGTCCTTACCCAGTCATATTTAGTAAACGTTCACCTTATTTAGTGCTTGTAGATGCTAGAGGACACTTGTAGGTTTAAATCACTCTGTTTGGACAACTATGGCTAAAGTGCCATTAGTGTCAGCTCCATCTGTGAAGAAGATTCTGCTCTCACTGCATTTGAGGCTCTGTAATCCACCAAGGTATTTTGAGAGTTCATTGGATTCATAGTGTCACACTGATGATGATCTGGAACTCACAGCCACTTCTTGGATGCACCACAGATGTGCATGTGACCATACCGGGCAAGAACAGACAAACAGTGTGATGGTATCTGCATGTTCATATTCATGTCCAGACATGAATCATTACTGCCCTCTTGTGGTCAAATGCTCTTAAATAATAACAACATGTACATGTTGTCGGAATGCGTCCAGTTGTGCTGTAGAGTAAGAATTAAACTTGCTAAAGAAAATGTTGAGTCCAGAACGCAGCATGTATAAGGTGACAATGGATAAAATAGCATTATTAGTTGCTACTAGTACCTGCAAAATATATCAAATGACTAAATTAAGAATGTGTCTGGTGTGAATCTTGAAGTGTGAAGCCTGGTGGTCATATTTAAAATGATGTAAAATAACTGCTGCAATAACTTATTTTGTGAGTACAATGAAGAATAATAATAATAATAACAATACCAACTCCCTTCATGAGCAGTTACACCTGATAAGAATGGATCTGTAAATTCAGATAAAAGGATAAGAAAAAATGAGATACACTTTGATCAATATGAACTCTTGCTTCTGGCAGTAAAAGTGTGGCAGCAGGTTAATAATGGCTCGGCTGCACCAAGTGGTGGAAAAATTCAATTTCGCACATCCTTTCATGTAGCAGGAATACGTGTTGCTTTTCTTGAAATAGACTGTGTGAAGATGAAGGCGTAATGACGGAAATTGTATCAGCTCATAACAATATGATGTTGAATAGGAGCTTATCTTGAATGAAATGTCTGGATTCCAGATGAATGGAGATGAGTAAATGGAATTTTGTTGTGAGAGACACAGTTCTCCGGCTGCAAATTAACCAAACCGCACTACACTCCCATCAGCAGCAGTTCTGACTATAACGTGATAAATACACACACAATTATGCTTTGTGTATCCATGTAAACTGTGATCTTGCAGTGTGCGGCAGAATTTGAGTTAAAAACTCCACCGGCGTTTTCTCTTTCCTGGAGCAGCTGAACCTTTTGCTCTGCGCTAAACTGGACTTGATGAAAAGCCTGAAAGCACATCATTAGTCCTGGAACCATGGGGCAGACAGGTTACTCGAATCATGTTTCAATTGCCACTTTAAAGTTGTGGCAGACTCGCACCTGCTCTATTTTTGAGTTTCTGTTACGTTGAGGGTCAGTAGGGCACGTCGCACCAAAATCAGCTCTATTTCTCCACTGCTGCTGGTCTGATTGAAGCCAATTCTTGCTGAAATGTTTGTAGCTCTTATGTCTTGGTGCGGAATGAAGGATCTGTATCAAAGCAGAAAAGAAGCGAAAATGACAGTTTGTGAGAGTTATTTGCCCTGCTCTACATAAACTGTTTTTTTAAACGGCGAACCGAAGCCCAAAGGTGAAAAAAAGTGTTAAACCACTGAAGCCTGTGAATCTGAAAAATTCTAGGTACAAGTAAAAGATTCTTTGTGTCCCAAAAGAAAACACTCTGCTTAAACTTTTTATTTGATAAATACTGTTCCTAACCTCTCAATAGGGTTGTACTTAAACCCCTGGGAAACATTGCTGTATGGTTCTACATAGAACCATTAACAGCTGGTTTATTGGATAATTTCCATTCTTTTAAATTGTTCCCTTTGGACCGCTTTCTGATTGGGAAACACTTTGTTTTAGGTTTCAGCATGGAAACCTTTTAAGGGTTGCTTCACTGGATAATTACCTTTCGACCTTCTGACGTAAACGGTACTAAATTGATTCATGGATGCTCAAACTTCAAATGAAAAACTACATGTTTTTCCTTAATAAATTTAAAAAATGTAGTCTTATAATGATGTTGGATTTGACATAAAACATTTTAGGTTTGGTTTACTGAATGAATACTATTCCAAAATTTTCAAAAGGGATCTACTTGGACCCCTTTCTGACAGAGAAACACTGCTTACAGTTCTAGATAGAAGATGTTCATCGGAGAAATGTACTTGGGAAACACTGTTGTACAGTTCCACATAGAAACTGTTCTTAACCGTCCAGGAATGTTCCTTTTTGCAACAAAAAGCGTTAGGGTTAGGGTTAAATGATCATAATCTTGAAGGAACACTCAGGTGTAAGGTGTTCCACATAGACTCATGTTAAGAGTTTGTTCATCAGATTACTGTGTAAAAGGGTTCTACTTGAACCCCTGTCTGCTAGGAAAACACGCTGCTGTAGGCAAACCATTACAGGAATGGTCTGAAAGTTTTATGCGCTGCTCTACACCACATGCTCTTGAGAGAACATATTGTATTGATATGCATCATATACAAGGTGTGACAAACAAGTTGTATGTGAATATATTTATTTATGTATGAGCTTGGCTTAGATATACACCACTTTCTATTCCATGCAAGCTACAGGTTTCTAAACATGTGAAGCTCATCAATAAACCACTCCACCACTGAATACAAATAACAGCAGAAATGAGGCTCCACACGTACAGTAGCTCTGCCGCGTTTTAATAATACATGTGTTCATTCACACAGAATTCATAAATGTTTATACAGTATATTAGGACAAGTGCAAGCTCTTTATCCTTCCTCAGGACTCTCGCACACACTTTCATACACTTCCTGTGATTCCTTCGATCATCCCTCTTATCTCTTACTCACTCGCTCCTTCACGCAAATACAATTTGATGAAAGTTGTATTGTAGTTTTTGCACAACACAGAAATGCACTTTGTGTGAGGTAGAATCCAATATCTCCCAAGTGACACCACCAATGTCTAATTTAATCCTCAGTATAGAGGCTGGCCAGTGAAAAGAGCAGGAGTGAGCTGGAACATTCAGGAACTCAATGCATCCAGACGACTCGCTGTCCTCTCTTTCTGAGAAAAAGGAATGGAAGAGTAAGCTAGATACTGGGGAGGAAAATGACCGAGAGAATGGGAGAAGTAAGACACAGAGAAACTCAAGTGGAATTGAAGGACAAAGTAGAGAGAAATGTGAGGGGTTCAATCTAATGCAGTGTGTGTGTGCATGTCCATCTGTCCATAGATTAATATTAATATGAAACCCTAGTTAAATTTACCACTGGCCAGATGTCATCGGATATTTTTCAAAACTTCCAAAGACTTTGGATCTGGCCTTATTGACTTTGTATGCAAGTGCAGCTTTAACAGGCACCTCATTATCAGGACATACAGTACATGAATCTTCGAGTCATTTTTACTTTTAAACCATTTTGTACAAAAAAAGTCAGATTTTCCTTATGCCTAATCGCTTCTGTTGAAACGTGTTCAGACTACACTCTGATGGATTTGAGCCAAAATGGATCATAAGGTTTTATCCAAACTTGTGAAATCAAATACTAAGAAACTATAATTCCATTCATCATCTATAAGGCTTATCCATCAGGGTTGTGGAGGAGCTGGAGCCAATCCCAGCCGACTTCAGGGGAGAGGTGGCGCACACCCTGGGCAGGTCACCACACTATCGCAGAGCTAACACAACGATTTACAATGTAGAGTAGCAAGTTGATGCAATCTGCACGTTTTTGGACTCTAGGAGGAAACCAGAGTGCCTGGAGGAAACCCACACAGACATGGGGAGAACATGCCAGTTCAGCACAGAAAGGGTTCAAACCCGGTACCTTCTTACAGTGAGGCGACTAACCACTGCACCAGCGTGCCACCCTAACTTTGAAATCAATGTAAATATTTAAAAAAAAATTCTACTTTACACCGAAGTTGTTGTCAATGATATAATTTATAATGAAAAGAATGCAGAATAAAAGCATTTCCACTAGTGCTCATTTACATTTCGACCCCACTATTTATTGAATTACCTAATTCACTGTTCATCTTTATATCCTCATGAGTGTGTCACATATAACTGTGTGCACCTCTTTTCAGGAGTAGATAAATATTTCCACCCCACTGTTTAAAAATGTGCAAACCTAATCCCAGGTCTCATGCACTCTTTGCCATTTCCCAAGGCTATAATTTCCTCTGACCTTCTGGCTTAATATAGGAACACGGTACTGCTTTGAATTCTCTCCCTCTTTTGCTTTCTGCATGTATCTCTATGCAGCACCACTTGCATGATGATGAAAAAAAAAAATCACACACTGCCTCCTCAGTGTGAATCCTCTGCTCATGTACTGAGGGTTTCATGTAAGATGCTGGCGGAAAAGTGACAAGCGGCGCCTCAGCTTTTCACAAGGACGCAATGACCACTGCTGTGTTAGAACACGCGGCTAGATGACACTCTGCGGCTTCAGTTCACGGGCAGAAATGTGCTCTCGTATTAGTTCATGAGTTTGTGTTAAAGGCATATTTAATTAATCGTAGACAAGTGTAGAGACCTTACTGAAACTAGATCATCCTCGAGCACATTTTTACATAGCTGCTGAAAGTGTAATTTAAATGTTATTCATAGCATCCTATTGAGCTCTGTACAGTGAATAAGCAAAAGAGGAGAATGGAGCAGAGGACATGTAGGAGTGATTATGTGAAAAGAGCAGAATACTGTCTGGAACTGACTATAATTACACAACGACAGCGTGACATAGACCAGGATAATAATTCTGTGGAGATTTATACCTCTGTCTGCTGTCATAGAGGTTCAGGAGTACAATGTCTGGGTTAATTAACAGAACCACAGTCTCCATGTCCACCAGCGCAATCAAGCAAGAAGACTGTAATTAAAGTGACACACGTGTGATCGCAATTATGTCCCATGTCTTCTCCACGGCAGCTGGAAAATGAAGGTGTGACTTTACAGGATCTGATTTTGTCTTAACAAATGGACATGTACTTTTGTGATGTGGTCAGATCTGGAGTTAAACAAGGACTTCATTTGTAACTACATTTGTAAGGGTTTATTTATTCTTTTTATTTTGAAAGTAAATTCATTTAAACCGTACATGTTAGTCATACAAAGGGAAAAAAAAACATTATCAAGTATAGGACAAGGTAAGGACATGTTGCAAAGTTTGGTTGCAAGTGTTAGAAAAATAGAAAAATAAGACAAATTTCACATGCGATCATATATGTTGATGTGTGAGAAATATGTTAAAGTGCATTTCACCAAATTGTTACACTCCAAAAATTGCACATATGAATTCAAGTGTAGACCCATGACACCAAATATGTGAACATGTGTGAAACAAAATAGCCATGTGTAAAAAAGCATGTATAAAATGGGCAAAAAATGAAAAGGAGAATTAAAAAAATACACTTTTCAGCAAATGGAGCACTTTGTCCTGGTAAACTATGTAGAGCTCAAAGACAAAAACTGAACCAAATCTTCAGCCAGAATTAAAGACTCAGCATTGCTGTAGCAGAAAGTAGAAGCAAAACTATGCAATCAATGTCTGGGCTATTGAAAGAGATTTGAATGATTGGAAACTGGTGTGTATGATTAATAATCTCAGGCCTGAGAGCGGAGATATGAGTCATGTGATGAATCAGCTGACTTGGTCTGCAGTTCATTTAGCTGATTGAAGGGTCTATTTGCAGTCTCACAGCTGACAAGACACACCCACATTACATGACACGCCCTCTTCAGTATATGACACTCCCTGAGAAAATGCATGTTGGCATGTTTGGAATGCATGCCTGAAGCTCCTAACCCGAAGCTTAAACCTAACCCTAACCCCAACCCTAAAACCAAACCCTTAAAACCAAACCCTAAGCCTTGAAACCAAGATCTAAACCTAATCCTTAAAACAAGCCCTAACCCCAACCCTAAAACCAAACCCTTAAAACCAAACCCTCAGCCTAACTCCGACCCCTATAAACTAAACACTATCCCTAAATCATAACCCTAATTTTAATCCTATGTATTTTCCACAATACAGGTAATTTCATTTATCTCAATCTGATCAGTATATTGAGCGAGTCATCATTCCAGTGCTAGAGGCCTAGCTAGTTAGCTCTAACAAGTAGGAAGATAATAATATTACTCATGAGCTTTTTTTATTTCTTACATCAACATGGTCGTCACAGTCATCCAATCATGGTGGATCTTCATGATTGGTGCACTTACATACTGCCTCATCCAGTACCAGACATGGGCGCTTCCCATAGCTAGCCATAACTCCCAGAGACACTGTAACTCCGCAGCAGGAGTGAATATGAATCTAAGTAATATTTCAGAAATGTCAATGGGAACACACCCTGTTTCTTTTTTCAAAATAAAGGAATAATGTTCTTGTATCTACAAACACGGCATTACTTCATTAATGAGTATTTTTTTAATCACCGCTGGCCGAGGCATCACAGTGCAATGCAGGCAGGCCGTTGGCAAGCACCTTGGGGTATAGAGGGTTAATAATCATAACTGTCCTTTCTAGCACCTACACTCACTTGTTGAAATTCTAGCATTTGTGTATGACCTTGTGCTGTCTATAAGCATTTCGAACCATGGTTATGCTTGGCCATGAGAGTGTACTTGCGAAAGTCGTTTGAATTTTGTGTGATTTTCAAGCGAAGCCTCTTAAGAAGGGCAATCTATTTTATATTATGTGATTTTTGCCAGCAGGATGAATGCTTCAGATGGAATTTTATCTTATTCTATCCCAAACCAAATGTAAGTAGTCAGTGAAAATGCTGATTTCTAGTCTGTTTCCTAAGCAGAGCTTCACAGGTGCTATCCAGAAACCATTTTCATGAGCTCAGATTCTTTATTGTCCTTAAGTAATTTTAATGTATGCAGAGCAAGTTGGACTAGTAGACAGTACGGGAACCAAGATGAATACAAATTGGGCCAGATTTAATAAATTATATATGTGTTTATATGTTCCAGAGAAACGGGAGGTTTTGTACAAAAGTCCTTTATTAGCTATGCAAGCAAAGTGTTTTTTGACCGTAGTGACCTTTTGAGTTTTGTACCTAGAAGGTGTAATTAAAGATGTAATGACTATGAAGTAGATTTTGCTGTTCATGAGAAAGTAGGTGGTAGAAACTTGCTATATCAATTGAACACATTATTAAATATAAACTGAAAACAGTATAATAAAAAATTCGAGCACATTAAATGAATAAATAAGCACGAACGTTCATAGTTCACATTCCTCAGGGTGACAGAGTATAATATTAGTATCCAGATGTAATTATTTTATGTAAGTTTTACTTTTAAGTCAGATACAAAGCAATGAAACAGACAGAAGGCTACATACTGCATACTCGGATTTGCATAGACAGTCTTAGACAATGGATTATAGTTTCAGAAAGCTTTGGTCCGATAAACAAAGCATGTGCTAATATATGTCCTGTCATTTGACAGCACAATACAACAGAGACAGGGAAAAAAGCGAAGATTTGCCAGTGATGTGCTGACAGTATCCGACTGTGTGTGACTAGTTGATTGATGCCCAGACCTTCACTTTGACCTGATCCCTCTAAAGAACTCCAGATCCTCTGAGGTCTCTGTCATCTGTTCCACTTCTTGCACTTTAAGTCAGAATCTCAGAGAGATTGGAACCCCATCAAAACCATCCAACCTTTTCAACTTCTTCTCAAAGAAGTGTCATTTGTCATAGATAAACTACAATGGGACACAAACGCTCAATTATACAAATGGCGTGGCCGTTTATTCAATGTTAAAACTATGACAAAGTTCATTATTTACTGCATATACACCATTGTTCATGCATTTTGATATTTGGCCATGAATTTTTGCGCATGGTAACTCAGTAGTGCTTAAGGTTCTGTATGTATGTGTCCTTGACAAAGGTGGGAAAAGTAAAGTACTTACATTCTTTTCTGAAGTTAAAGAACAAATGAAATAAAAAGTAAAAATCGACGAGCGGTTTCAAATTACTCACTCCATTTAAACAAAAGAAAAGTACAAACTCTTATAGTCTCTTACTCTTATGTAAGTCTCAATTAAAGCATGAAAGTAAAAGTGCACACAAGAAAATGCCTTCATACAGATTAATTACTGATGTTTAATTAAATTAAGACTCCTTGAAACTAAAATCTGATGCTAATAAAGAACTTTCACGACTTTACAGATATGATTATAGACAGATATGGTGTTGTTTGAAAATGCAGTGAGTAGAAAGTAAGGACTTTTCTTTTTAAATGTAGTTAGTAAATGTCAACAGACAGAGGTGGGGAAAAAAACTCGTCAAGTGCAGAAGGCATACATAAAAATCAGTCATAAATATATTTTGTTACTTTCTGCTTCCAAGGTTTGAGCAAAGTCCTTAACCCTCAGCTGCTCAACCATGTGCTGGAATTGCAATTGCATTTTTTATTATTTATCAATATATGCATAAGTATTAAGGTGGTAAAGTTTCAAGCATGCAAAGCATTCAGGATCCCCTGATTTATTTTCTTTATACAGTATTTCATAGTGAATCTGTTTACAAGGCTACTTGGTGTTTGGGATTCAAATGGTTCTTTTTATATTATTTAATGAATAGTCAAGAAATGATGATTACTGAAAATAAGAAACCTTTCACAGACTCCTGCTTTACATACTATACATATATGTGTGTGATCAGTAGTAAAGGGAGCATAAACAAACAAACTGGGACATTATGCTATTCTTCCTCGTAACTAAGGGCCGTTATTCAGGATTCTCCTTAGACCCTGTAAAGACCCTTCAGTTTGTCAACATCACCCTAAGAGCCTAGCACAGGATGGAGGGCTACAGATCCCCTGGTATGCAGTGACCCATATCAGGCTTGTATAAGTCCATGTAAAACTTGCTAAGGCCTGTCACTCTACATGAAAAGCACTCTGAGGAGTCTCAGTGGGCTCATACTGATTCCACATCCAGGCAAATTCAGACTGACTCTGGGATGCCTCGTGAGCTGGACTTGAATACCAGAGTAGTCCCAAGAAATATACTCCACTAGGCAGCATGGAGAAAACTCACACTCTAGTGGGATTCGACTATGTTCTGGACAAGACAGCCCATTAAATTATGCTAAGATTTTAATGGCTAGTCCATATTAGGCAGCGTGCGCCTCAAGATATGTTCTCTTTAGCATCTTCTAGGAGGCATGAGTACGTTTTCGTGTGAAATTGTTAGATTTATCAAAGTTTGGTCTGAGGATTGGGGTCACACGATGTGGTTCATGTTACCTTAGATAGTTTTCAGCCTGACTGGAAGCCATCATGGCACATTAGGCCTATTTATTTTCATTAAAACAATACTCCAAACTCATAATATCAATTACAAACATTCTTATTACATGATGTTGAAAAAAAGAGGTTCGCATGTTGTGCGTCGTGCCATTTGGAACGTATTTGAATTGCGAATTTTGAAGTTGTTTGAATTGCGAAGAACCTGTTAGATGGCAAGCATGAACCTGAAACTATCAAGTAAGTTTCAGCATGTCTGCAGGTTATGGTTGGTGATGATTGGTAGATAATCTATAGAGCTTCATAGATTTTGCCCGTTTCAGGTCTACCTGTTGATATTTTTAATAGGTACTTGAATCTATGGTCCTGTTTGCATTGGGGGGCTCATTGAATTTACTTAATTCGGATGTGTACTTCAATCCTATGCTAGTGAATTGTGTTGCATTAACACAGTGTGTTTTTGTACATCCAGCATGATTTAATTATGTATTTTCAAAGCCCTGAATAGAAACTGATTCATACTCTCTTCTGAGCTGAAGATTGAACCCAGACTGCGTTAAATTAATTCTTTAGTTACAATTCCCATCAGTGCCAGCATTCTAATGAGATTTCATAATGTAATTGGTTTACATTAATACTATGTGAATTGATCACGCTCATGTTACACTTGGATGATTGGGTCACAAGTGGACAGCGGAGACACATCTCCACGGCATCCAGCTGACCACTTGTGTTCAGATTTCATTACTGCCTATGTCACTGCTGCAAGAAAGACAAAGGGTCCCAAACAGTTATTATTTTTATTGTTATTATTTCAGTTCTGTCTCTAGGCAAGTGCCAGATTTAGCACAGGCTAAGTAAGATCTAACATACATGTACAGGCTATTCCAGTTGTTGAGATTGCGCCTCTCTGTTTTTTCAAGCGTGGGCATTCTGTCACTAAAACAAACACCACATCCTGCATTAATGACATATTTTTCTGTCTGTCTCAGAGGCACATCAGGATGCATTAGCATTTACTCTACAAAAGGCATTTGGTCAGATGTGTCTCCGACCACCTCAGTGAGTGGTTAGTGTGAATGTGTCTTGAGTGCATCTTGGTGGTCGTTTACATTTGTATTTAGCACTGTCCACTTGTGATCTAATCACTCAATACATGAGGTCTGTGTTGGGGTGCATTTATAAATAAGCATGTAAAGTAAAGGTAAAAGGCAATTTTTTTTAAGTGTCCTTCAATGCAACCTATTTGCATTTTCCTGATCTTTTAACATTTAAAAAAAAATGTATTGCACCTAGAATAACAATCTAACATTCATAATAACATTATAACAAATAACATTCATCAGTCCATTATAACTGTGTTTTACCTAGAAACATAATTCTTCCAAATCTTTATTCTTCTATTCATGTGTGAATCCATTTAACATCTCATGCTTTTTTGAAAAGTTATGCACATGTTTCATCCCACAACATTTACACGTTCAGGTCCAGAACCTGTGCACACATGCATCCTTACGAAATATTGCATCCTTGTCTGAAATATTCCAAATATCGCAAGTTTGATAGGAAACTGCATCATCCCAACCTCCTGAAGATCACAGGGAAAAGGAGGTTCACTCATTCTTTTTTTTTTTTATGATAAATAACATTGTGATATTGACTAACAATGTCACTTTGAAATTAGAACCCTCTTAGAGTAATTATAGAATGAATGCTAATTATATTTTTTTTAAATGAGGGGATCATTAGAATGACATTAGCATGGAGGTTACTTATTTTGTGTATGTGTTAATGGTATGCTAAAAACTCGACCCTGTTATCCGTTTAAGAGCAAAATGCAGCCATTATCAGCAAAAAAAACCAAAAAAACAAATCTAAATAAATTCATGGAATTATTGTCCTTGCGTGGGAAAAAAAATTATTAAAGTCAAAAAATATGACTAACATTTTACAAATACTTAACAGAAGCAGAATCGAAACTGAAATAAATGGACTGTGGCAGATTTGGGACTCAAAAAACATCTACATCTTTTTTAAAAAGATAATAATGTTTTGGATAAATCCTTTTTGGTTCCCTAATGAACCTTTTTATTGTTCTGACAATAAACAGCATAATTATATCTGAAGGGAGATTTTATTTCACTTCACTGTGGTACCAATAAAAAGGTTTAAAGATTCGTCAATTAAAAGGTCCTTTCAGGAATTCTGAAAGCTCATTTACTTTTAACAGTGTACGACTGTGTGCTTTTCAATATTGCATCTTATCTGATCAATTATTTGCTATTACAATAGTTTTGTTCACTGTGCCTGGTCATGGCACCTTCATGCCAGTTTATCATCTTGTTATTGCGCTTATATTATGTAACTGGACCTGCTACAGCACCAAGAACAACAACAAAAATACACTCAGATGAAATATGTCAATATGTTCACATTGATATACTGAAAATCCTTCATATTAATATAACGAATTGAAAACATTTCTATTCTTACACTTAATGTTGCCTCAAGCTTGTTTCTATGGTCCTCAAAAGCTAGGCCTCGAAGGTGACTGCACTCAGGAAGCGTATTGATCATGTTCTCCCGAGCTGAAGCCTCACTGACAGTCAGATAATGAATGCAGCTTCCCACTGGAAAACAAACACTTTTAATAAGATATGCACTGCCCTTCTGACATTTTTGAAGTGTGTTCTCTTGCTGGATGTGAGCAATGAGGAATGGTAACTGCCTGAGCTCTGGGTGCTCATAAACAGGAAAGGGTTTGAGTAAAGAAAGAGGAAAAATCTGCTTGCATTTGCACTCACATTGGTAAGCAACAATATATATTACAAGGATATCTGAGAATGGGAAACTTAATCAAGTGGTATTGTACAGAGGGCCTGAACCTCAAGTTTGGAAAAAGTGCTAGGTTAATATTTCGACTGAATATGGCAGAATTCTGTCATTTTAAACCATAACCATACATCAGCTGTATTCCACTAAAGTAACATCTCACTTATTTATTATCTACAAAACAGCATACGGTATAAGAATTATAAGCTAAGTAAGGGATAATGTACAGGGTTGTTATTGTAAAATAAACCTAATCACCCTGAAGGGGTTTATTTTGCAATAATAACCGTCTCGCTGTACATTATCCTGCTTATTACAGGGCTATCTACTAAAGAATTCAATAATTTGAAACAAAATATTGATATAAAAAATGATTTTGTTGAATTAAAAATAATTTTATTGCTTCTGAAAAAAAAAATCTTAGCGTCTGCCATTGGGACCACTTTCCCAATAAGATCAGCCTACTTAGCATTATAATTCACATTTAACTAAACATTAAATTAATATTAGAAAAGACATCCATGGTGTTTTCTGTTGGAGTAAGGCTTTTTTTTTTTTGCCACAGTGTCCAAAATGAGCTGACATTGATACTTTGATTATTAAAATAACAAAATTTGCCAGGCTTCTTTCTGTGGACTGATATGATTGGACATGGTCCATCAGGGTCATTGTCAGAACTGATGGATTGTAGGGTGTTAAATTCAAAACGATATGATAATGTGTCAAAATAACAAGAGAGCGCTTCAGCAATTTTTTTTTCCTAACAACTTTTGTGTTCAGGATTGGTACGTGTTGAGAGATATTGTTGAAAACACATTTAATTCATTAATATCTCATTTATAACATTTCTTCAAACCTTTCTGCCAGCTTTTGACTGGCAACAAGAACATTTATTAATATTAATAATAATAATATAAAGAGGGTTAAGCTGTCAGTGCTTGGTGTGACAACTCTTTGCTTTTTAAAAGCATACATTTTTTAAATAATTTGCATGGTAAGTTTTACTGAGCGTCTTGATGAATTTGCCACACTTGTTCTGGAGACGCTGATTGCCTCACCTGCTCATGGTTTTGCAGGTAAAACCTGAATGTCAAGTAAGCGTGCAGGCAACGGATGTAAAGGAACTTTTATTTACAGCAGGCAGACAAAATATTAAACATTAAGCACAGGAAAAGTCAAAGAGCAGACAATAGTCAAAAACACTAGGCAAACAGGTACATCAAAAACTGTGGCAAAAAGCAAGGTCTACGTCCAAAACATTAGAAAACCAGGCAGGCGAGAGCATGAACTAACAGCTTGGCATAAACTGTGAACGCAGGAAAACACTTCACAACAAACACAAAGAACAAAGGACCTTAAATAGTGTGGAAATGGATACAAGCTAAACACAAAACAGGTGAAAACAATCAATAATCAGGAGACTGTGAGTGGGGACATGCAGAAGAGTGCTGGGAGTTGCAGCCCTCAGTGGCCACGTTTGGAAGCAGCTGAGACTGCTGGGATATTGAGTCTGTGGAGGACGGAGACTGGAAGCAGGTGTCTGAGGTGACATGAACGGCAGCCTTTGTTATGTTTTTGTTGTTGTTGTTGTTAGTGGTGCATTATGCAATATTTTACTCTTTTCAAGCGTACAAACATTTTTTGGAGCATTAATTTTTTGTAGGAAAAGTCATGTCTGGAAATCTAAAATGTTTTTGTAAAATTATGGTGCAGTGGCACAGTCATGCGGTGGTTAGCACTGTTGCCTCACAGCAAGAAGGTTTCGGGTTTGAACCTGCCGGCTGACTGGGGCCTCTCTGTGTGGAGTTTGCATGTTCTCCCCGTGCCTGGATGGGTTTCCTTCGGGTGCTCCGGTTTCCTCCCACTGACCAAAGGCACGCAGATTAGGTCAACTGGCTAGTCTACATTGCCCATAGGTGTGAATGTGAGTGTGAATGCTTGTTTGTCTCTGTGTTAGCCCTGCAATAGATTGGCAATCTGCCCAGGGTGTAACCCACCTCTCGCCCAAAGTCAGCTGGGATTGGCTCCAGATTCCCTGTGACCCTTACCAGATAAGTGGTATAGATTATGGATGGATGGTGCCTTCCATACTTTTGCATACATACCAAGACGTTTGCACAGTGATGTATATTTGTGTGTGAATGTGTGGTGGTCTGGAAAAACCAGTCAGACATCTTTGACTTTATTTTACCAAATCTATGTAGTTTATGTTACTATATAACCTTGCCTTGGCATTTATCTGCAAAGATTGTGTTGTGCAAAGAGCCAGTTTACCTAATCGTGATTTTGTCTTAAAGAGAATGTCAAGGTTTGATCAGGTTGTTGGGTAGCTGTGTGCTGAAATGAAATGGACAGAAGCCTAATAAATGTAAATGAATCAGTGATTATTTCCCCACCAAAGTTAGCATGAGCAAAGATCAGTGGACTGGAGAGACGATGATGAGGTTTGCACTGAAAGGCATGAGTGACATTCATCTCAGGTGATGAGATAGGAACTAATGTGGATGATGTTTATAATCATTTTAAACATTACCAAATTAGGCAGTAATGTTTTTCCATTAGTAAATGAAATGATAATTAACAAATCACATTTGCTGTTAGACAATCAATTTATTGCTGTCTTTCATTCTAGTAGAATTAGAATGAAATATATAATGCAGATTTCTCGCTTTTCACTTTTCCGAGTAGCCAGACTAAAATGCTAGAACTTGACTTCTGGTTGAGGTGAATGCCAAAGACAAACACATTCCAATTAAGGAAAGTCTGTAGGTTTCAGAAACATATATAGTAGGAATCTACAAATGTGACCATGTGAAGAGTTGCAATCGCAATTTCCTTAAAACTAGATCCACCTTAACCCTTTATTAGTCCAAACCTGCGCATGCCTCAGCCGGGTCATGCTGGGACTGTTATTGTGTAGGATCTTTAGGTGTGCCCATCATCATAGGAAAGCAAGAGAAAACTCATTAATGATTTCTATAGAAATTTTCCTTTCACTTTGGTGAACTGTCTAACAGCAGCAGTAAGACACAAAGTGTGTTTGTGTTCTTGCTCATCCTGTTTTTTTCTCTTCAGTAAAAACAAGCTGTCAGACAATGAAACAAGCTGTCTGGCTTTTAGTGCCTCTTAAATGTAGCGCCGGCTCTACAGCTAATTGGTGCCGTGTTCATTGGCTGCACAGATAAAAGATGACTTAAGAACTGACAATTACAATCCATCAGAGTTAAAAGGAAATAATTAATCTCATAGGAAGTATTGTTGCCTAGATGTAGCGCATTCGGATAGGCTTTTTAGATGTTTAAATCCATTGACCTGCTTTTTCTAACTAATACATAATATCTTGTATAAAGTTCTGGATGACATTTTATTTCAATAGTATATTTATTTATTTAAATATACAGCATGTTTATATATTTTGCAATATGTTGTGAAATTCCCCAGGAGATTAATAAATCAATCTATCTATCTATCTATTCAAAGTATTAATTTTAGTTATAATATAAAGTTATAATTTCTATAACACATTAAATGCCATTTAAAATAGATTTTCAAAAATAAATAAAACATGGTTTTATTACTGTTGGGAAAAAAGCAGCGTTAGCCATATACGAGGGGGAAAAACACTTCAGGATGTGCTGTTATTCAACTTTGGAATTGTAATAGTAATTCTGCTTCACATCAGGATGCATCACACTACCCCATCATTGATTATTTTCCTATAACAACATGTCTCACTTGTTTTATTCCTTAATTATACTATAGAGCCTAGAAAGATGAGCTGGTTTTCTGCTCCAGACGGTACATTGTATTCTCACACATTAATGTCCTGTTCTATTAAACTCAAATGAAGACATACAAGGAAGGGTAGAAGAGGAAAAGATGGTGACCGTGTAAATAAATAAATAAAGGAATGGCGCGTATTTGTACTTGGGAAATCCAACATGACCTTTCATAAGGAACAATATTTCTCTGAGACCATGTTCAAGATGCTGATGTGAAGATAGCTACTGTAATCCAGCGTTCTTCATGGTGATGATTCATGTGTGGCTGCATGACTCATGATTTGAGTATAAATTAGCCCAATAAAACACGTCCTGATTTGTATGAGTGCTTTAGCAAAATTATCTAAGACGTGAGCAAGGCTAAAATTGATTCTGCGTTCATAGCTGAGGGCTGTGTGATAGATGAGTTGAGAGATGAATGTGGTCAATTCGTTTGTAGCCATAGTTAATCAACACAATGTGCTTCATCATTTGAGTTGACGGTGTTGTGTTGGGCAATGCACTTGATCTTGTGCAAATGTCACCAAATTCTCCATAATCAGACTATTTACTGTATGTTCAGATGGATTATTCCTTCTCAGTAGTCAGAAACTTCCCAGTTAGCAGTTCATGAATGCAGAATTACTTACTTAAAGCTGGTAAACTCTCCAAACTTTGCAAAACCATGCAATCAATCATGAGTTATAGCTGTTTGATTCAGTTAAGCTCCGCCCCTCAAGGATTGAATGACATGGTCAGCCATATTGTTTATAAACCTCAACATACTCCTCATCATTTTTGAGATTTAGAAATGTCTGAGAATTTTAACCAATTTTGTGAAAAAAAAATCATAGATCAAGTTTACAAAAGTGTGTTTAACATATTATGCAAATTATCTAAACTTGAAGTGGGTGGGTCTTCATATTTTACAAGAAATATTTTATGCTTTAAAAACATACATAGCACTAAATAAATGGACATATCACTGACGTATCACTAGACAGTAATTCAATGTTCACATCTGGATTTTCTTTATAACTTAGAGCTACCTGATTCTCAGACCTTTGCTGATGCAGTCCAAGTGCTGTCTCAATGCTAATATTCTTATCTTAGCTGGTGATTAACTCTTCAGTGATAACTTTGCTTGCTTCCAAACACATCACTCCACACACAGCTGTCCCACTCTTATTATGTGACCATGTACTGTGAGAAGTGAATCATGGGAACTGTCATCATACTGACGCAGGTTGACCTGAGAGCCACTGACGGCTCATAGATCTTGAACACAGGGAACGTTCGAGTTCTGGTATTATTGTTATTATTATTGGAATCTATGATGAAACATTTCCTGTGAGTAATCTTGAAAAACTCTGTTTTGTTAATTCGTCTGCAGCACCTTCCAACTGTGCCATTTCACTTGCCCTTTACTATGGGCTGACTCATAGATTAAAATAGACTTGGCAGGATACTATCCAAGATTATGTAAATTGAAGTTTTATTTTTATACACTGAGTATAAGTATTCACGCCCCTTTGAGCCTAACCACAATTTGTAGCGTTATAACCTGGAACGGAAGTGGAGTTAATTAGGATTATATGTCATGAATTGTAAGAAAATACCCCATAATTTTGAAGTGGGGGGAAATCGACATAATTTGCAAAGCTACTTACAAATTAAAAACATAAAAGTTCTGATTTGTATAAGTGTTCACTCCATTGGTGTCCATCTGGATGCATATACAGTACAATGTCATGTGATATAATATAAATCCACCTGTTCCTGGAAAACCCCATTATTGCATAGGTTTCTGCTGACCTATCAAACCTAATCCATGATGTAGAAAAGTGTCAATCAAGGTTTGGCTATAAAAGAAATATGCCAAGCATCCTGCAGACCACCACTGAATCTATTATTTAAACGATGGGAATAATATGACACACCTGTGACTCTGCTTAGAGCAGTTTGTCCACCTGTTGTTCATGACCAGATAAGGGGGGCATTAGTCAGAAATGCTACCAAGCGTAACTCTCAATGTGATGCTACCACCATCATGTTTCAGCTACAAACAGGGAGTCAGAAACACATATCTGCCCTCTTGAATCAGCTGCGTAAAATCCATGTACAAAGGACATTTTTATCCCAGGTGACCGTACTCCCTCACATGCTGTCTACCATTCCTAGTCTTCCAAGTCTGTGAAAGTTAACTCATCTGAGAATTTCACTGATATTTGGCTCTAAAATCAGGCTTTTGAAATAACATTAGCATTTTGCATCTCCCCTGCAAAGAAGTCTGGTTTTCTTTTATATTTGTGTTTCTAAAACCCATGGGTAAATGTTTCATTTTCCAGGATAATGCCAAGATTACAACAAGTTTCATCATTTTCTTATCAGTTGGTGTTTTCTTTCCTATAATGTTTGAAATATCCAATGGACTATAAGCAATAACTTAATTTATTATTTATTTTTGAACAGTAGTTCACAGTAACACTCTCTTTCTCTCTCTGTTCATACTTAGCAGATGTCTCCAGATGTGCCATCAGTGCCCTCTCTCGGAGGAACTGAATAAAAATGAGCCAGTATGAGAATCATTCGGGAGAGGGATGGATAAGAGATGAAGTTAGTTGCACTTGCATCATTAAACTCTAGTTACTCAAAAGGAATGTGAAAAAAAAAATTGATATTGGAATATAAAGAACATTTATTACTTCTAATTTATTACAGTTTATAAGCATTTAATGTCAATTACATTTAATATTAAATTTAAACCACTTTCACCTACAGACGGTTCTTGATCTAGCTCCCTAATGAGTCAGCCAGAGGCAAAATTGGCAAGAGAAAGGATAAAAATAAATTAATAAATAAATAAAACTCTGAGATGACATGAAGGGGAACAAAAACTTGGAAAGAGAACCCATCCTCTTCTGGGTGTCTCTGAATAAAAGGATTTAGATAATTATAGATTTAACTCATATAGAGAAAAGGCAAAAGTATTAAAATGCATTGAAATTATCCAGGATGTTGGTTGTAAGCATATCAGAAACAGGACGTTGCAGAATATTCAATTATTAGACAATTAATTAACAATAGACAATTATTAGCCTTATTCTTTTTCTTTACGGTGACGTTCTGAGTGTCTTGAAACGGTCATTTCTGTCCAGTATTTAGATTTTTAATGTTTCTTCTGCTGAGTGAACAGGCTCATCGGGCATGCTGAAAGAGTCAGGTTGAATATCATGAGTCTTTGTACATATAAGCTCAAGTAGCTCTATGAAAATTTCAGGAGATGATTGGGCGTCTGTCACATGTTCATCGCTTAGGAATTCAACTGCAGCTCAGCGGCACCGCACTCCATCTATCTAATAGTGCTGTTTGGAATGGTTTACTTCCACCCATTACTCTTTTCTCCTAACATTTCACTGCTTGAACACACTGTTAAACCTCTGGCAAAAGCCTCCGGTGGAGCACTAAATGGGTTTTTGCTCAGAGACTCTCTCTCTCTCTCTCTCTGTACATCATTCTCTCTTCATATAACCTTCTTCTGCTCTACCTCTTTTACACTCTTTTCTCCACACTTTTCTTCAGCTCCAGGCATGCTCTGTTCCTGAAAGGTTTCTGAGCGAAGGGCCTCAGAGTAGATGGCAGTATGTCTTAACGGTGTCTCTTAGCTGGTCCTGTACTGAGAGAAAACTATTTATAAACATCAACTGATCATCAATGCCACATAGAACACGCAACTCCTCCGGTCTGTTATTAAAGAACTTGGAAACGTTAATTATCTGAATTAAAAGGCCTTTTTATTTTAATCCAGTTTCAAGCATATTAGGGCCATGAATCACTTCAGTGGAGACTTTTAAGCAGCAATACGTGTAAGCAGTGACAGTTTGTCATGCCATTGAATACGAGAGCTAAAAAAAATTCTACAATCCATCAGTTATTCAAATTCCTTTTATAAAACTTATTCACATTACTTTTCTAAAACTATTATGTCTGAGCCTTATTGTACAGCCTTATTGGATGGTGTTTGCTGAGGTTATTTATTTCTAGTTCCTTCTCCAAAGGTGTTTTGGGAAAACAATTTGGGAAAACACCTTGGGAAAGTCTTGGTAAAAACAATGTGGGAAAGTAATCCACCTTGTTCATGTTTAGCACACCTGCTGCTGTATGTCACGTCTTCACGTGTGTTATGGCTCGGCCAACACAGCAGGCTTAAATAAATTAGACCCAGTGCTCACCAATCTAGGGGGCATTTCACAAAGTTAGTTGTATCAATAGCATTTTTTTTTCAGACTGAATGCGCACTGCAAAAAAGACATTTTAGCAAGGAAAGAAAATGTATGATGAATAAATATAGTCACATGTATCCTGTATTTCCTATTCTAAGATTGGGATAAACCAATAAAAATTTTTTAAGTTCAATGTTCACATTGTTCTTGGCAAATAATTGTGCTAATCTGAAGCATTTATTTCTAGAAATATGCAAAATGGTCCGGCAAGAGAATGAGAAATTTTAAAGCCTGAAATGTGTAAAAATGACTACAAACAAATTGAACAATCATTGGGTTTGATTGCCTTCTGATCATAGGAACCTCTGGTTGAGGATCCATCCATCCATTATCTATACAGCTTATCCGTCAGGGTCACGGAGAAGCTGGAGCCAATCCCCGGTGATGGACAAACCTCTAGAGAACACCTTCTGTGTTTCGCATTTTTACAAGTGGCATCATGAATCCAGAAGGAAGCACCTGAAGGACAACAAAGAAGAAGAAAGGAAGACAAGAAAGAAGATGAATCAGTGTTTACTAGTGCTGGCTAGTGAGTTTGAGAACCCAAATTTTGAATAAAGGAGGATTGAGGATCATGCTTATTATTTAGCACAAAAAAAGCACGGGAGT
>JAQQZU010000037.1:3993574-4018732 GCA_030068025.1 Parauchenoglanis punctatus | reverse complement strand
CCAATTGAGGGTTAAAGGCCTTGCTCAAGGGCCCAGCAGAGATAGCTTGGCAGTGCTGGGATTTGAACTCACAATCTACCGATCACTAGTCCAACATCTATCATTGCCCCTAGAAAGTAGTCGCTATAAACATGGGACAAGACTGAACTATATATTATTGAATTGTGGAGTAGGAGCGTTAAACAGTTTTTCATCATTTTTGTGTTTCGGATTTTTCTGGACAGGTCAGAAATGCGCTGAAGCCACCAAATTAGCATAACCCCTCCCCAAACACTATAACATAAACATTGGAGCGGATTAGCATTGGTGGTTCTCCCATTCGTTTGCAAATTATTAAACTTACATCATGTCCAAGATGGTACAGCAAATGGATGGTCAGTGGAGGTTAGCCTATAGAGTAGCCCGAAGCCTAATCCGTAGCTGTGGCTTAGCTTGTAGCCTAGCTCATGTGGCAGTTCTCTTGTCCCACTTCTGTATTTCATTTTCAGTACAGGCTTTTGAAGGTATAATCCTGACATCAATTTCTGTTTTTGAACAATTCAGCTAGTCCATAATTCATAAGACATTCAGCGAGTGGTTGAACATAATGATCAAGCATGCTTGCATGTGTTTGGCACGATTGGGCATGGTTTCTGCATATTCTGCAGATAGGGACACTGCCTATTTTTTTTTCACGATTTTGAAACCTAATTATTTTAATTACCTAATTACCGATACAAAGCATTATGAATCAAAACTTGGGAGAAACGGTAATTAACCACACAGCACAGAAACCGTTAGTGTGCTTAATCTGCATGGATAAGCACCGATACAATGTGTCGTGGAGCCTAATCCTACCTGGACAGAGAAAAGGCCACTTGGAACTTGGCTGTTCACAGCAAAGCATTCTGCTAGCCTTATATACACGTCATGCTTCTCATGCTAATGTTGGAAATGGGAGGGGCAACCCTACTACGTTAGCTACTGTGTACTGTGTACAGGGACACTAAAATCCAGTACACAGGAAGTGTGTAAGCTCTAAAATTTCAAGATCACAAATATTTTGTCTCCCATCCTTCCGTCCATTATCTATACCGTTATCCATTGTGGTTTGTGGGGAAGCTGGAGCCAACCCCATCTGACATTGGACAAGAGACAGGGTACACCGTGGAAAGGTGGCCAGTCTATTGCAGGGCTAACATTCACACCTACGGGCAATTTAGGGCAGCCAATTGACCTAATCCTCATGTCTTTGGACTGTGGCATTCTAACAGCTCTCTACATACATACATCTCTACCTTCGAAAACATATATCTGGGTACATGAGATGCAAGAAGACAGCGCTCCTGTAATCTGGAAAAACTAGTAGACTTTTTCTCCAAAGCACTTACGAGGTTCTTACAGATTCCATGACAGCTGGGAGAGTACCACCGACTAAATAACCTGGACAGCCAGGATCAGTTTTTCCTCCGCTATTGTTGACAGTGTTGCGATCACAAGTGCCATCTCCTTCTTGATTTTGATTGGTCAGAGAGAGAGAGGAGTGACACTGATGATCTTGGCAGTGTTCCAAAGGTTGAACTATTTTCAACGGAAAGCACCCTGAATGCAGCGGGGATGAAAGCTATCTGCTTAGGGCGTTTTTGTAAATGTCTATGCTATATTTCTATTGGCGGCTTTTAGTCAAGTATAATTATGGCAGTCATTATGTGTTCTAAGAACTTCAAACTCACAACCAAAGAATTCTTTCAGGATGTGCCATTTTTGTCTGCAACAGTAAAGTCCGACCAAAACTCATACTGTGTCAAGCCATCTTTCTTGCACTCACAAGAGCTCTAAAGAAAGCCACTGAAAATCTGATGTCCTCATCCCTCTTAATTTCCCAACAGCCTTTAATACTTTGAATAACCAAATCCTCATCCAACTTTCATGACCCCAGGCATGCTGCACTGTAATAACCTGTTTTTAAAAATAGCTGTTAATAATAGCTGTTTTTAATAATAAAACAACATTGTAAGGTTCAGTGCCACTATGAGAGTTCCCCAGGGGTTAGTCTTTGGTCCACTCTTGTTTGCTATATATACACTAAACCACAGGGCTCAGAGAACAGATCACATGGCATTGCCTAACACTGGTATGCTGATGACTCAAAACTTCTCTTTTCCTTCATTCACCTTCAAAGTCTCTCTTAAAACACTGGATTGCCTTTCTGATTCTCTCAATTTCCACTGATAGCTTCACAGTCCGTCTGGTACACACAGCTAAGAATCTTAATTTGGTTTTGATTCTACAAAAGTGCTCTTAGATGTCTTCTTCACAACATCAGAATATGACCTTCACTGACTAGAGATACTGAATAGTAACAGACAAGTTCTGTTCATTGGGGATAGACTCCTTTTAAATTTTCATTCATTTTGAATTTATTCGTTTTTAATAGAGAAAATGTTTTCTTATTCATTTTGAATAAACCCCTTTCACATTTTTATTCGACCCAGACAACTCTCAATTCGCTAAGCCTCGTCCATATGCTACACTTCTTCTAGAGAGCATTTCAAAATTCTTGTGCCTGAGTTGATGTTATGCCACCGTTGCATTATGAATCAAATTCAAAACTCTGTTCTCCTGTTTTTGTTCACCAACATAAAATATACTAGTTTAGAGTTATGCAGCTTGGGTCATCAACCTTAAGACTTCAAGCATGTTCTTGTCTGAGATTTAAGCAAACTCATAACATGAAATCTCAGGGAATCTGGTGCGCGGAGCTTGTCCTTCAAGTCTGACCCACCAAGTATTTCCATTCCTACA
The DNA here is from genome assembly GCA_030068025.1 of Parauchenoglanis punctatus. Taxonomy (NCBI): domain Eukaryota; kingdom Metazoa; phylum Chordata; class Actinopteri; order Siluriformes; family Auchenoglanididae; genus Parauchenoglanis; species Parauchenoglanis punctatus. Next base: position 4,015,948 of record JAQQZU010000037.1, on the reverse strand, counting down.
GAAAGGTCTAGAGATTTACCTCATCACACACTACTAAGATAATGCTTTATTTTCTCTGCTCTTACTTTTGCATTTACTGTCTTTACATCACTTCTTAGTTATTAAAATTACTTCATTTTCTTTCTGTGCACTTAGGTTTAAAAATGCTTTTCTTGTTACCATCTAGACTACTCTAGCATTTGTACAAGCAAGTGTTAACCTCTAGACTAATCCCCAAAAACCTAGTAGTCACTCTGGATAAAAGCATCAGCCAAACAGTGTTGATCCATCTAATCAGGGGAAAATAGCAATAAAAATATCAAAAACTTGCTGGAAATCACCAGATGATGCTGTAAACTAATTGCCTTATGGATTGAATCATGATTTTTTTGCATATCAAAATGCTTTACATAAGGAAGAGAGATTTTCTGAGGACACCTTTGTAAGAACTCACTTTTATAAATTGCAAACATTGCCTTGAAGGAAGTTTGAAGGACAAAGAAGTGCAATGTATTGGCCAAACAATAGTGATCAGGGTTTGGATGTTGGGATAAATGGTGATTAGTGATTGGTCTTTGGGAATAATGGTGATCGATGATTGGTTTATTGGAACAATGGAGATCATTGATTGGTCAATTGGAAACAACGGTGAACAGTGAATGGTTGTTGGGAACACATGTTCTCAAAAGCGCAACTTAATCAGGCTTTATTCACTGCTGGTGATTCGACTAAACAGGATTTCTCAATTCATACAACCAGCAGCTGTGATGTGTGAGCTGCAGGGTTGTATCGAGTGAAGGGGAGCTGCTAACATCAGCTCAAGAAGTTGCTAGATGTTGTGTTTAAATAAAATTGCTAAAGGGGTCAATCATTTCTAACAACAAATTCACCAAGTTGATGCAAAATGACTAAATATGTCTGCCTGTCTATCAGTCTTTTAGCTGTATATTTGAACATTGAAAAAGAAAATCACATCACTGCTGTAATGCCTCATACAATCCAGAGCAGATGGCATGAAGCTTTTAAACAATAGCAACAACAACAGCAGCAAATGCTCTTCTTCTAAGCATTAACAATATAGGATATGTGTTTTCTGGACAGACCAGGGGCCACTGTGTTGAAGCTATTACTTTCCTGCAGCTGCAGAGTGTAAGAGTTATTAATGACATTAGCGCAGCTGGAAATAGCAAAGCACTGGCACTGCTCTTCTCAATAGCCGGCGGGTGACAGACTTACTTTGTGGGCTGTAAGAAGGCTAATTACTGTTTTTCCATCTCAGAGTCGGCACTCATGAGGCGTAGCCAGACGTGACTGAAAGAGAAAGGCCAAATGGCAGCACTGGCGAAGGTTCGTGATGACAAATGGGTCCATCATGAGCCTTCAGAACAGTCTGAGCTATCGTTTTCTCTGGAGTGAGTTTCTTATGAAGAGGCCATTGATCTTTCAAACATGAATTTATATTCTCATTATATTGTGATGAACATGTTTCAAAGTGACATGTGTCCAGCAGATGGCACCATGGGACCAGTAGTTTGTGATGCTTAGCCTTCTCTGGTGCTTCTTATCTGTGGCGCACTATTCCTTGTATTCTAAATATACAGGTGACTGCAAATGGAAACGTTTTCCCTCATGTAAATATCCAGATTTAAATATTTGGGTATGTTTGTGAAGACAGGATGATAAAAACATGCTCTGAGCTACCATTCATTCATTCGTGTTCAGTACGTACTGGTTAGGGTACGTATATTGGATCCAGTGTCTATCCTGGGAACTCTCTGCATAAAGTGGGAATACACCCTGAATTGGATGGCAGTCCATCACATGAAACCATGCATGCACTCACTTGCACCTTGAGTCAAATTATTGTAGCTAGTGATGTGCTTTTGTGAAGTCAATGGAGATCGGAAAACCCACAGAGAACATGGAAAACTCTGAAGAGACAGTAACCCAAGCTCAGGATTGAACCTGGGATCCTGGAGCTCTGAAGCAGCAATGCTACACATTGCACCATGCCATCCCTAGGGTCAACTTCCAATAAAAATTTGCTATTAACAGTATAAATTATATAGAATATTGAGTTACATAATTATTTACATCCATAAAATAAGCAAGAAAGTACTTTAATACATTTTGGCATGTACTGTTACATAAAAAAACAGCTCATCATGAACAGCAGGTATACTTGGGGCAGTATGTACAGTATTTATGCATGTGTGTGTGTGTGTGTGTGTGAGAGAGAGAGAGTGAGAGAGAGACGGTTAAAGACTTTAATGTTTAATTAGAGATTATGGGGCTTCTAAGACCCTGCAAACAATCCACCTTGCAGTTGCTGTGAGATAGAGACTTGAAACCGGAGAGCTCAGCAGCAGCTTTTATAACTCTCAATCATAAATGTGCAACATGTGCTTACACAGCCCTGAAAATGTGTTGTTAATTCAAGCCGACTTCAGCATTGTCCTCGATTGTGGACATGGAGCATTGCCCAGCTGCGTCTCTGAGCAATTGGTCGCTCCTCTTTCATTGTGGCCCTCGGTTTCTGAGCTCAGGTCAGACGGGAGGGGGAAATGCATGTGACGCCAGCCAGTCGCATTCTGCAGATTTCAACTCTGCAACTCAACAGCGCTTGGTCCAGGCTTGCCAAAGACAGAAGGAACGTAAACACAAAACCCAGTGGCTGTCAGAGCCAGAGTCCCCAATTTCATGAGAAAAACGTCAACTGCATATGCAGACTGCAGTGCATGATCCACTTGGTTTTACAAGTTGAAATCAAGCTCACTAACTGCTGATGTTTGGGGCCATTTCTAAAGTGCTGGATGACCCCAAACACACCTCCAAGTGCTGCAAATGCTATTTGTAGAATAGAGAGGTGAACGCTTTCTGTAATGGAATGGCCTACTGAGGCATCCGACTTAATTCCAATTGAGGCGCTCTGGGAAGAGTTAGATCAGGTGTTGTCCAACCAACTGCCTGTCATGCAAGAGACATTTTGAACTCAGTTACTCATCAATTGCACTGTCACAAAAGGTTCACTTCTAATTTCCCATTTCTCATTTTAGGCTTCAAAGGGGTGCTAACAAGTGCCCTCAGTGCATGCTTACTGTGCCCTTGGTGAAGCCTGCATTGATGTAGACCAAGCAGCTGTCTCTCACCCAAAGCTCTTTGTGATTGATAGCAAGCATCAATAACAGCAAATGGGTTTGTTAAGAGCAGAGCCCTACTGTGTCCTTTGTTATTAATATGACTTGAACAGCATTAGGGTTACAACTTGCATGAAATGAACAAAGCAGAATAACTGACTAAACTGAGTATTATCAATTACCTGATTTAGATAAATGCTGAGCTAATGTCTATAGTCTACACATGCTTTCATATGGAGCTTTGATTTTGGCACAGTACATTTTCAGAATTTGTCAGTGTACAATGTTTTGTTTTGTTAAAGTGATAAATGAAATGATAATGAAGTTTTCACTGGTCACTGAGTAATCACTCTCCTAGTAACGCTGAACGGTGGACCATTGGTGGACTAACACTAAGAATGTGATGAAGTCTTCAAGCCTTCAATGCCTCACACAAATCATCGCAAGGTGTAGACTTGGAGGATAGCTGCAAGATATAGTGTGCCATTTGGACCAACATTGACACCATTGCAAACCAAACAAATTTTTAGGTTGTCAAAGGTGCGATGCAAATTCATTATAATTTGTATTGATTACATTTAGGTATGCCATACACTCTTCTCCAAAGTGATTAACAGAGTGATTAATTGAGTTTCAGATTAATCTGCTTGCTTGAAAAATATAAGCTTTTTTGCCTCACTGTTTTTAATCATTAAATTGTTTCTGTGGTTTATTTTCAGTCTAAAAATGCTTTGGCAAATAAAATAAATCTTTAAAATAATGAAATGAGGTCTGGATTGCATTTTAAGGCCATGTTTGTTTTGTCTTTATTTTTTATTCCTTGTTTGATTCCCAGATTATTAGTATTTTGTTTTTCCCTGGCCATTTCTGCATTTTTTGGAGTTTTAAGACAGGTGCTTGGTTGTTTGCTATGCTGAATCATCTCACTGTCTGTTTGATTTTGAGCGAGAGATCCATGGCATTCATTCTGGCACATGTTCCCCAGACCTCACAAGTAGACTCATCAATCTCATCCAAAACTTACCCTCTGCAAAACCATAATATTTTTGCCCACAGTGGCAAGGACATGATGGCAGCCCATCACCCTTGGCCGAACTGCTCCAGAGACAGCCTCTCCACCTGTCAGAGGTCAAAGGTTAATGCCCAAAGATTAGAGGTTGTTTCCATAACGACCTGGGTGGAACTTTTGCTTTCATGGGTTGACATGGTTGTTACATGTGTTGAAAGTCTCAGTCAACACCTAGGACTTGTGACAAATCTATAAGAGTGGGAAAGGTCAGAAAAGTGATGGAAGGTTAGAGATAAATTTTTTCTGGTCACATCGTTTGGACACGACATGCTGCCATTTTAAAACCTCACTGTAGTGTTGCATCATTGTATCACTGGCCTTTCACATGTAATGGTATCCAAGTGGCATTTCAGAAACTTGCCTACCACCTTTAAACTTTAAATACCATTTTGGTTAGTAGTTATCTAAAGTAAATGTGAAATATCATTGTCATTAAGAAAAATGCTTTGCTTTAAATAGAGCACCTAACTGCCTTTGTCATTTAAATAATGGCATTGGATTCCTGAACTGGATGTTTGTGGCTCTGGAAATATCAAACCCATGCCCACCTATTACCAAGCTCAAAGCATGAGGCCACCCATCCAAACCATCTGAAATAACAATGGGCAATAAAGATTAAGTGGACAATGTTAAACCTCTGAAAAGGTAACGCATAACTGTTGTGATATCTGGCTGTTCCCCATGCTGATTGTTTAGCCCCTGTTGATCACCAGGACACTGAATGCCATGGACTTGTAAGGATCTCTTTTATGCTACCAGGACGTGAGGCTCCACTTTTAGCCGCCGCGCCACACTGGGATCGAAGGCATGAACGAGGGCCAATTAGGCTGAAAAACAATAGCCATACGCGCTTCTGTCCAATTGCCATGCCTTTGTACAGCCCGACATTGTCTCTGTGGCTCCTATTACCAGCTCCTGATAAACAGGGGGCTAAATTCGAAGCACAGTTGTTCCCATTGTCCTGCTTTCCTTGATACCCAAGCCCCCTTGGTGCCTTGGCCAGACCTAGAAGGGCCAAGGGTCTCTGTTAGAGGCTAAGTGGCAGGATACATGACACAAAGAAAGATTCGATGGAAGAGGGGAGGCACTGTAGACATCTTGTCTCAGATCATTCACTTGCACTAGTAATGGTCAGGCTAATTAAAGGAGGAGAACAGCTTAGAGCTGTACTTGATGCGGTGATCTTAATGTTATGATGGATGGCGTCAAAAGTGATTTTTGGGTTGTGTGTAGAGGGGGGGAGGCAGATTAAGCCACAGCTGTTGGCCTGGCAAACGGGGTCAATGAAGGGCAGTAACGAACCATCTCAGTTCAGCTCCACTGATGGAGCGGGTTTGATTAATGGATATAATTAGAGATTCTTTCAAAGCCATGTTTCAAAACGGCGATCATGAGATGCATAATGCATGCTTTGTTATGTTCTCAAGGTAATCATGAGTGCATATTAATTTTGTTTTGGCTTTTTTTAAACATAATCTTGCTGGGATCTGTCCTCATCTTGAGCACATGTGGTGCAGGGATCTATAAGAATGTATCTTGCAGGGTTTAAAAGCCACAGACTTAACAGATAAGTGGGTCTTTAAAGAGCATTAGGCTTTAAGTGATGGTGGTGCATAATTAGTCCACAGGGAAAACCAAAAATTATTCATGTTTCACACAAGCAATGCCTAGTACTCCTCAATTCCCTTAACAAGCAGCACACTGACTTTGATTTGCTCACGCATGTTTCCATTCTCCTGAACAGGTCTGCTGAATGTGCTCCATTGTCTGAGCTCAAGCTGCACATTCACAGACGTGAATGATTTACTGCTGTGTGGTTCGCGTGGATCAAACTTGAGATATTTTTGGCAGAACAAGAGTACACATGGAATAAAAACATTAGTGTAGCATGACTTCCTCTGGTAGATTTTATAGAGAAAATATTCATAAGGCACCACCAGGTTCCAACATGCAAAACTATGCCTGTGTTTTTCCTTGCTTTCTTTTGGAAAGGAATAGCTGTCACGTTAATCAGCTACACTTTGTCTCAAATAAGTAGCAAGTAATTTATCACCCAGTAAATTCCAGCACAGGATTTTGGGTATAAATTGGGATCAAAACGCTTGATTTGAATACTTTTATTTCCTATCTAAGCTTCAGCCCAATAACCATGAATGTCTAATACATTTTGAACGAATTGAGTAATTTAACAATTGCAACTAGTTTTAGATTTATTTGTATGTTTTCCATTCATGATATGTAATGTACAAATTATGACTGAGGTCAGTAATGCATCTAATAAAAGATCCTTTAAGTATTTATTTAAAATTATACAGTGACTCAGACGTTTGGCGGCTGTAACACGGTAAAAGTGATCTCTCTGAATGTGTGTGTGTGTGTGTGTGTGTGTGTGTGTGTGTGTGTGTGTGTGTTTGTGTGTCTGTGTGTGTGTGTGTGTGTGTGTGTGTCTTAAGTGCACTAAGGGTCAAGGCCAACCAGAAGGTGGTTGATAAGTGCCACTGGGACCACCATAAGATCTGAGGAATATCAGTTCATCATATACCAAGCATGTGCCTTTATCCTTTTGCCCTTTATTTGTTCTGCTCATCTTCCTGTCTTCTATGAATTATTCCCAATTATTCTTTCTCCTTCTCCATTCTCTCCAACTCTATCTATCTATCTATCTATCTATCTATCTATCTGTCTGTCTGTCTGTCTGCCTGTCTGTCTGTCTGTCTGTCTGTCTAGATAGATAGATAGATAGATAGATAGATAGATAGATATCCCCCTCTCCTTTTCTGTCCTGCTGTATTATGTCTACTCAGTTGCTCCCCTGAGCCACACAGGCATTCAATTGTGTAGAAACCAAAGACAAACAAAAATCAACAAAAGTTCAGTGCAGTTCAGCTCAGGGGGTGTGTCCATCTGTCTGAAAATGTCACAGCTCACTTTGGACATGGACACACACACACACACACACACACACACACACACACACACACACACAGTTTCTCTTGTCATCGAGGCAAAAAAAGAGGGTTCAGCTGGAAGATTAGTTTATATTTCAGGTAGTGTAAGTATTAACCACTTTGTTTTTCTAGTCAGGAAAAGTTAAATTAAATGATTATTAAAACCTAAAAATGCAGGTTGGCTAAAGCTTTATTTAATAGTGGGGACACCTAACACCTTCTTGACAACTCATATTACCCTACATAAACATTTATTAAACTTTACTGTAGCATGCATCAGCTGTTATAAGGGCTGATTTTGTCTATTGAAATAAAAACAAGTGACTTACTATACACTGTGATCCCATGACAACTAACTGTATAAAGTCTATAAAAGGTTTTATAAATCAATTCTGGGCAATTATGGTTATATCATAACTCATCAGGAGACATTAAGGGTGTGACTGTCTTTACATGAAGAGAGGAAACAACCCTCAGTGATCACAGATTCTTACTGAAATTTCTTTTATTCTTATGTCAAAAATTATAAATTTATTATGTATTAACATTTTTGTTATGATTAATATTAACGTAATATTTTTATTTTAAATATTTATTCATATTTATAATTTATATTTTAGATATAATTTTTTTCCCTTCATCAGTCTACTATGTAGGATTCAACCACCTCAATGCCCCTCCCTGACCTCTCCATTTCCAAGAGTGTACGGTGGCCATCAGGTGCCCGTAGCTTACTTCCATGTTCTTACATTCACACTTCCTGTGCTTCCACTTTTCTGTGCTACATAATAAATATGATCCTCCATTTTTCATACTTTGGGTTCCGAAACTTGCTAGCCGACACCAGCAAACACTGATTCCTCTTATTTCTTCTTATTTGTCTTCCATTCTTCTTCTGTGTCATCCTTTGTCATAGTTACAGGTAATTATATTCTACTAAAAACATTCTTATGAATTCCATAAATATATTATGGAATATATACTCCATTTCTGCTAATTGATACCCTCATAATTCAACATACTGGACCTATGAAAGAATGTGAAAGAAAATATTCATTTGGATGTTATATGGGTTTCACATAATGATATTTAAATGCAAAAAAAAACCCCAAAAAATGCAGCAACTGCACTTCAGTTGAAAAAACATTCAATTCCAATAGTTCATTACATTAAAATCATCTCTACACTTACTATTACTATTGGCATGGCATCATGCCAGGCTGAGGATATCTTGTGTCTGAAATGTCAGTTATTTGTTAATAATTTCTTATTAAAAGAACTTTTGTGTAAAAATAATATCATTCTGTTATACTGAATATCACAAGTGGTTTGGCCATAGCTGTGAGACTGCAAGGTAATAATCAGTACAACTGCGCTCTTGCTTGTGTGATATTGCTTAAATATATCATGAATGTACCATTAAAGACAAAATAATAATTTCCTTTTTTTTTTAAACACTTTTATGGGATTGTTGACACAGGCCTTACATAATCATCCTGTATTGCTTCATAAAACATTCAATGTTTATTTTATGAAGTCTCAAAGTCCAAATTAAGTGCTACCAAATATTTATAATCAGTAATATGAGACTCTGATGAACCAGACCTATACTGACCAAGAAAGAAGTCAGTTGTCAACTTAATACCAAAGAAAATCCTTGTGGCTTGATCAAGTGTTATGTCAACTTCACAATTGGTGTAATCAACCTTTGTTGGACCGTCTGTTGGTATAAGAATTTATAACTGTTTATGTAGGCTTATGTCAGTTGTCATGAAAGGCTTATGTTGGTGTTGGTGCCATGTAGCCTCTTGAATATTATCCTGAACTAACACATTACCAAATATTATGCACTGGCTCTGTTTCTCCAATTCAGTATTAAACATTGTAAATAGCAATTACTGTATAATATTGAAGATGAAAATATATTGGACATACAGTAATTTAAAAGTTGGGTGAAATATTCAAATCTCTTCATGGCTTAGTTGGACATACAATGCTAGCAAAACAAAATTGGAAGAATATGGCAATTGTTATTCAATATATCAATAAAATAAAATTTAAGAAAAGAGAGAGTAACAAGCCCAGCATTTACAAGAATTACAAATGTATAACGGTTGCTTTGGCATTTGACATCAACACTGCACAGCCTGTGAAGAGTGAAGATCGACTGGTCTAAATGGTTCTTTCTTCTAGGACAGGCAGGATTATGACGTTTGTTCAGTGTTTGGTTTTGGTATTTGTGAAGGGGATTTCGGTCTACAATAGGCTTTTGTGCTGTTTATTTGGATAAGTGTGGTGAAGCATTGGGGTAATGCTCAGAGCTCAGAACCCAGTATTCGCACGTAATATGTCATAACACTGCTCTCATATACTACAGTACCAATTTAATCATGACAACTCATGGATGGTCACAAAGAAAATCCTATGTGAACCCACAACTGGAATATTGAGCCAACAATTTGTGATGTACGGATGTGCTCATTAGAGAGTCCTAAATTCAAAAGTCACAAATGCATGTTTTGTTTAATAAGTAAGGAATAAAACACTTGGGATGGTGCTGTTATAGGAAAATCAATGAGGAAGTGGTATGATGCAATCCGGTGTGAAGTGGATTTACTGTTACCACCTCAAAGTTGATTATTGTCCAATTAACATCATATATGTATGTATGTATGTATGTATGTATAGATATATAACCCAACAAAGATATACTGCATATACTGTATTGAGATGTAAATCTCCCTTCCTTCCACAACCCAAAGGTGCTCTTTTTGATTCAGATCTGGTTAATGGAAAGGCCACTGAACTCGTTGTCCAGTTTGAGATGACTTGATGACATTATCATGATAAGAAGGGTAAATTGTGGCCTTAAAGGATGCATGTGGTCAACAACAACACTCATATAGGCTGTGGCATTCAAATGATGCTGAACTGGTATTGAGGGCTACAGTATGTCCCAAGAAGGCATTCCTCACACCATTACTCTACCACCACCAGCCTAAACTGTTAAAGTTTAATCTATGATTACTCATCAAATTATAACCCTACCGTCTATATGTCACAACAGAAATCGAGATTCAAGATAAGGCTTCTTCCAGTCGTTGACCACCCAGTTCCTGGTTATCGCACTATATACAGTGCATACTGTATGTTTATGTGTCATTCCTTATAGGATCTTGTGAGAAGTCAAATTTGAATAGGCAAGGGTGATGTCATTGGATTTGTGTTTATGTTATGTGAATAAAGACAGAAAAAAGCATTGAATGTCTAGAAAGTATTTGAATGAGTTTGAATTGTTACAGATTTTAGCATTAGAGACCATGTTGCATACAGTATATCACAATCCTTCACTTAGTACCTGCAAATCTGATGTACAATTACTCTTCAGTTCCTATTCTGTTATATGGAGGATTCAACACGAATATCATTTTAAAGTTATCAAAACATGTTTTGAATACACAGTGACTGTTTCTTTCCAAAGGGCTTAATTTAATTGCGTGGCAAAACATTAAATCTGTCTATTTAGACATCTGTGATGCATCATTGTTGTGATTCTTATTGCCATTATTTTATGATTTACATCGCATCAAATTATAGTGCCAGAGCTTGTATAAACCAATAGTGGTGGAATTCAACTTCCTTGAGCAACCCCTCCAATTTAACCCTGGCTAACAGATATGCAGTAAAATAAGGAATGCTTTGTATGTATATATATTTATGTTTGTTACAAGATGACTCAACTTGCAAACACTGGTGGAGGAAATCGCAGTGCATCATTTATACCCTGTGGATAACGGAATGGTTAATGAAGGGTTATCAAATGTTACATGAAGGCATTCCACCTCCAGCACACCTGGAGTTGCATCACTGCAATGCTTTCCGTGTGGAAAGGAAGAGAAAGGAAAGGAAGCATGGCCTGTAGCATAGCTTACAGTCACCTCCAGCTGCTTGGTTTACTGCTGGGCTGGACAGACAAATGAGTGTGTCAATGATTGTTACTCAGACATCTATGATTCTGAAAATCGCTATGCACTTGATATCAGTGAGTCACACTTTGTGGTGAAGGAGGAAGCAAACTGATTATTGAAATATTTACAACGGCACTGATGACAACATATTTACCCAGCAGTCTAGCATCTGTTTCGCAGGACTATCCTAGAAAAGCCCAGTAGCTAAGGAGACTTGGCTTGTTTAGGTTGTGTGAGGGCTGTAGTTAAGAAACCATGCGCTGGTGCCATTCAATTCCCTCGGCTTCTGTATTTCAAAGGCTAGCGGGAAAGAAGCGTGAAAGCTGTGGTGGTGACCGCAGCATATTGTCTAGCTGTAATAAGGCAGGCTCGGGTGTCCCAAGGCCCAATATAGGCCACAAATTGTATCCATAAATGCCTCTTTGCTCGTTGCAAGGCTAACAAGCTAGCAGATGACTTCAGGGACTACAGTAGAGAAGAAGATCATGCTCTGTAAAAGCGTCCTAGGTGACATTGGGGGATTTATTCAGAACTGTTCAGTTTAATAAAAGTGATTTTTGAAGAACTGAAAAAATTGCTTTTATCATGCGCTCAGGAAAATTAAATATGACATACCAAATCATTTCCATACTCATAATGAAATAATCTGTTCAGTACTATTTCACTTGCGTGAGCACTTTTCTGTATACAACTAGGCAGGGTTATTAACAGTACTAACAACAAAAGGTGTGCAGGGAACTTATAGCAAATGCACAATAGAACAGAAAAATGATCAAGCAGTTAACGTGTTCTCATTGGGAAGCTTTTTCCCTCCTGCACTCCCTCGATTCTCCTTCAGGATGCCCGAGTGGGCTTCAGGTCACCAGCGTCGCCTTAAGCCGAGCCTATCCATGAGGCACCAGTGGAGTGGTGAGGGTGGTGATGGGGGGTGTGAACAGCGGCAGAGATGCCTCTGGGGTCAAGCCTTTAATAATGATTACAAACTGGAGCGGGGCACGGGTCCTGACAGGCTGCAGCTGTGGGGGCACCCGCCGCTTTGAAGTGACCCGCGTCACCGCATGAGGAGACGCTAAAACTATGCACCCGCTTGTGGGAAAGAATGTCCCGAGACGCCACAGTGACGGCCCGGGTGCGGGCGGCACTGAGGGGCAAAGGAGATGCCAGCTCACAGCCCCTATGTCGCAGCTTCTCTGAGAAAGGGGCAGGATAGAGAGATGGATTAGAGAAAAGGAAAAAAACGACAAGGGTCCTCTATTTCATTTCATTTCATTTCAGAATTAAGTGAGGGATTTCAGTCTTGTCTCTGAAACCCAGCCAATAATTCCAAGGGTAACTGTAGATGCTGCCGTAAACCTTTGATGGTATCTCATATACTTCATCTGCAGACACAGTGAAAATCATTTACAACAATAACATTTTTAAAATGTTCTATTACAGCAGTTGTTTTAAACCCTGGTCCTGGAGTTTCTCTACTCTGTATATATTTTATACATAAGCAATAAAGCAAGCAAGAGTGCATATCGGCACAGCTGTGATTCGGGCAGAGTCACGAGGCTGGAGGGTGAGTGCTGCAGGTAACCCTAGCCGCGCTGATATTCAGATTAACTGCACGACTGCAAGTGCAAGATTTCTTTTATACAGCAGTTTTATGAATAATATTAATATTCATATCAAGTAACTGACATTTCAGACACAGTATGACCAACTAATTTGTTTCTTTTTACTCCGTGAACGGAAATAGCTCCTGAAGAAGCCACATCCTCTGATAGCTCGTGGGCTACCTGGCTAGCTAGCTCACAACGCTTTGTACATTCATGTTAAAGGTGCATCCAATGAAAATAACTTTCATGGAATAATATTCATGAAAAATATCCGCTGATGATGTCGCTAACACTACGGTTTCAGTGAGACTTTTGCCAAAATTGGAATTTTATGTGGCAAACACAGACTAGCAGAGTGATACACACAGTGAAGCATCCCAGTGCTGTTATACTGAATATGAACACTCTTGGAATGTCGTTGGTCCAGACAAATGAATGCACTGGAATTAAATGTTAAAAGCAATTAAATAATTAAAAGCACTGTTGAATTCTCCATTCCTGTTGGTCAGATGGTGTTGATGGAGTTCGGTAACAGCAGGATGTAATTCAAATCATATACCTTACATCAATGCACTTGTATATGTATAGAAACCAGTTAAAAGTCCAGGCACACCTAATTTAATGTTTTTGTTTTTTTATTTATTTTTTTATTACTTAAAACACATTTTATATCTTAAAGTAATGATGGACTGTTGTTTCTCTTTACTTAGTCGAGCGGTTCTTGACATGGTCAGGATTACTACAGTTTTACTACAGTTAATGACTACAGTTGCAGTTGGAATAGGGCTATTTACTGTATACCAGCACCACCTCGACACAACACAACTGGTGATCTCAAACACCTTAACAAGGCAAGAAATTCCACTAATTAACTTTGATAAGGCACACCTGTTAACTGAAAAGCATTCCAGGTGACTACCTAATGAAGATGGTTAAGATAATGCCAATAGTGTGCAAAGCCATCGTTCAAGTAAACGCTGACTACTTTGAAGAATCTAAAATATGAAACCTATTTTGTTTTTTTTTAACACTTTTTTTCCAACCACATGATTCCATGTATGTTCCATTTATGTTATTTCATAGTTTTGACGTCTTCAGTATTGTACTACAATGTACTACATGCATTATACGTACAATGTCTTGTAACAATGTAGCTATTAGGCTACATTAAACCACCATTAATGGCTATATAAGCTTGAATGAAGATCAGACTCATACAAGAGAATGTTAATCATGCAGGTACTGAAAGTAAACAGCTGAAGATTTATAAGTTCATGAGAAAGCGCAACAGAGGCGTGTTTTGAATCATGTTTCTATGTGCTTCTACTGCAAGGAATTCTATAAACAGGAGAATAAAATGTACAAGTTGCCATGTTGAGTGAGTGAGTAAGAGGAAGCCATCTCACGCTTGACAGATTTATTGACTCACCTGTTAAATGATACTTGCCAACGGTAAAAACCCATCATGAAATACGGCCAACATCGTTTGGGCAACAGCCCAAACAATTACATTGAGGGGAGAGAAGAGGGGATTTATTTTGAGCACCGTGCAATTGCAGGACTGTGTAATTGAAGAATTGCTATTCTTCAGTTCAATTGCTTCAACTGCTTTTCTATGAATTTTAGTTATTTACGTTATTTATTTATTATGTATTTTGTTATTTATTGCCGCACATGTATACCACCGTGTGGTTTAACGCTGCATTCTCATTGGTCAGAAGGTTTTAATTCAATTTCTAGAACAGCAACTCTAATAGTAGATTCACTCATTGTATTGTTATTTCTTCTTTAATAATAACTTACACAAGATAGATGCCTTGTGAAATTTTTTTTTTAATTATTGATATGGTGATGTTTATAAGGAGACTGGGTTTTGTTTGGGTTTTGGGTTTTCTCAGTAACACAATATGATGCTTTGTCATTATCATTAACTTATTATTAGGTTTGTCTTTTTTATTTTATGAACTTCAATAGAAAAACCTAAAAACTTAAATAAATAAATAAATAGGATAGAATAGAATAGGCTGGCAAGGAAACAACTGTTTACAGCTGCTACTTGTTTCACTGATATACGACATTAAACATAAATATGAACCGATTCAAAAAGTACAGTATGCCATCGTTATTAAAGGAAAACTGCTGACGTTGGCAAATCGCTGTGGTATAAGCAGAATAGAACACTTTGGGAAGTGCCATTATTGAAAAATAATTACAATTTTGTAGCGATAACAGTAGCAGAGTTCATTTAGTCCAATTACTTTTTATTATGGCTATCATTCTGGCTCTCAAGTCTGGGTTCACCATCATAATAACACAGTCACACTGTCTTCAATTTAAATAGGAAAGATTTGGGGAACCTGCCAATAGGATGTACTGTAGCCATGATTTCATAAAGCATAAATATAAATTAATCGTTTTTTCCCCCCCAATTAAAAGTGGAGAGCAGATGGAGCACTGCTCGGCCTGGGCTGTGACCTCATCATTCCATAACAGTGATGCATGGTGGTCCATGGCCAAGGCTACATGGCAATTGTTGTCCATAAGTTTTATTTGGCATTTAATAGCCATTAGGTCATAGTCACTCCTGACGGCTGATGGTGGCTGCTGACCATTCGAGAGACAGACAGAGAGAGAGAGAGAGAGAGAGAGTGAGAATACATACTTATGAAAAGCTGCTGTGCTTCGTTGTGGATCTAAAGTGATTTCTCAGCATTACTCGCTTTCTTTTCTCATAATTAAAATGTTTGTACTTCATATGACCTCATACAAAACACAGAAACCCCTTCACATGGGAAAATTTTGAGATTTTCCACTACAAACTACAAACTTTCCTGAGTTAGGTTAGAAAGTAGATGAAAATTTTCCACATTGTTATATATGGTCAAATATATTTATGGTTTCTTAAAATTGAGGTGTCAAATAAAAAAAATAACTGTTTTCCAGAATTCACTCACAGTGACATCTGATGGGGTTCCTGAACTACTACACATACAGCACTGTGCAAAGGTCTTGCAAAGAAATGCTGTAAAGCAAAGATGCTTTGTACAATAATCAAATTAAACGTCTACTATGTAGGATTCAGTTGATTGCGACCACCTGAATGCCCCTCGCTTACCCCTCCCTTTCCAAGCGTATATTAGAACATGTGGTGGCCGTCAGGTGCCCATAGCGTACTTCCAAGTACTTCCACTCACACTCCCGTACTCTTTCTTGTGCTAAATAATAAGGCTGGTCCTCCATGGAAGCAGCAAAGACTGATTCTTCTTATTTCGTCTTCCTTGTCTTCCTTTGTTCTTTTTCATCATCCTTCTGGTGCTTCCTTCCGGATTCATGCTGATTCACAAAAATATGAAATGCGGAAGGCGCTCTCCAGAGGTTTGTCCCTTCTGGGCTACTGCAGTTGCACAACATGGTGGCTCTGTAGAGGTGGACCCACACCCTATGTAGATATGAAGGGCTCATTCTAAGTTTATGAAGGCACAATGATTCATAGTTATGAGTAATTATACACTAATAAAAAACTACATATGAATACTGTATTCCATTTCTACTATTAGATCCCCCTAAATCCTACATAGTGGACATTTAAACGTTTCTGCATTAAAACACATAAATATATAAAGGGCAGTAAACAGCAATCAGCCAAACAAAGCAGTCAGTGTGTGGTGTGACTTCACATATTGTTTTATAGCAAAGCTTTAAAAACAAAAACAAACAAACAAGAAAATACAGTAGTCTCAGGTACAATTTGTGAAGATTTGAGAAGGAAATGAGCTGTTAAGTTTATTGAGCATCTTGGAGAATCTTCTCCAGGTTGTCTGGAGACTTTCTCTGTTCTGCATACAAAACCTGTAAGTTTTTTTTGTCTGAAAAGTGAGTTGTTACATAATATGATGCTTTCTTTACTGGCATACAAACATTTTTCTGTAACAGTAAATTCTCTTGTCGGCAAAGTGATGTTTAGAAATGTAAAATGTTTTTGTTCTGACTCAATAATGCATACTTATACCCTGCTTATACTACAAAAAAGAGGTGCCTAGGAATTTTGCACATTACTGTATATATACTAAAGATAATATATTAAAATTCAGGTCATTCTATTACAAATTAGTTGGGTTTAAACACATATTATTCAGTTGTGCAGTGTTTAGCGATGTGTTATTGTCCAAGGCTATGCTCTTTTTTATGGCATTTTTTTAATCTGGGTCAAAAATGGTACAAGCAGAGCTAAGCATATCTAATACATGTGCAGAATTTTAATGTGAAGTTTAATATGAGTTCATTGCTGTCAGTCCACAGCTGTAAATCTGGAGGCATGGGCTATCATTCATTCGATGCTGGCATGCCACTGTGACAGGATGCTGCTGGTCTCAGCATGCAGCTTAGGCAGTTTACATAGATGACACTAAAAGAATTGCACATCTAAATGTTTTCTCAGGTTTTATGTCTCTCATTTGTACGTGAGATTTAGGGCCCTTACCTGAAGGCCTAGTGCTCTTTAGGTAAAAGCTGAAGCGAAATTCGCTCCCATTTCCCTGAGTATCCAATAGCAGCAACAAATTTTGTACCAGATTTTGGAATTCTGTAGATGAAATATTATACATGGTAAGAATCACTAAGCACTATTATCATTTTATTATTATTAATAGTAGTAGTATGACTAGTATTAGTATTATTTCTGTTAGTATTATCATCATTAGAGTCATAGTTATTGCCATAAATTTTATTACTACTGTTATTTTCATCATCATAGTTGTAGAAGACACTTTTTACATAACTGAATTTTGCTTTGTTGTATCAGTGGTACAATGATTACCCTGTCTAAATGCATGACAGATTAATTTTTCCTTCTCTAGTTCACTGCACAATAATTTTTTTTTACTCTTTTTATCTTTTACAACTTCACTTCAAATCAAAGGTGCATATAAGTGAAACTTTTAAAGTGAGCGTGTTTAGTCTGGTGAAAATTACAGTGTTACTCTTAATAGCTTTGCACATTTGGCACAGATAATTTTCAAGTATTTTAATCTCTCTCTCTCTCGCTCTCTCTTTCTCTGTCTCTTTATGGCCTGCTTCATAAAGGACACCTTTTCTCCTGTACACTGCCCAGAATCTTCTCTAGTGACTAATAACCATGTCATGTGTCCATGCTTGTGACTCAGAGGAACAGAAACTAATTCGTGTGTTCAGACTTGGCCATGATCAGTCACCTCAGCTGAAACACACTGAGCTGCTCTGTGTGTGAGTGTGTGATTGTGTTTAGTCCCACTCCATCCCTTGTAATAGAGCCCTCTCCTTCCATTAAGGCCAGTGTCCTTAACCATGCCAAACAAATTTTAAGAAGTAATATCGCTCATCTTGGCACCATTGTCTGTTGATTTTGACTCGACAGTCAGAGTATGCTTGTGAACGTCGTCATATGAGTTTCCACGGTAACTTGGGCTGTTTGTTTATTCCCTCACAGGGCTAAGTTAGCCACAATCATATTTAGCATAATAGCACATGTGCAATGTTATTAAATCTGGCTAGCTTTTATCATACTAATGTGGAATAGTGACTGTTCATGATCCCAAAGGACTGCAGCTAGGTATTTTCCATTGCCTGATTTTTTTTTTTATAAGTCACTCCATTTTATGTGTCTTGCACATGTTAAGGCATATAAAAGTAATTGTCCACTTAATTATTTTCATTATGGCAGATGAAGCTCATGGATTTTTAAGCTGTCTTTTCCAAAGGTGGGGCACATAATAAATTCACCCACATAATTCCCATGCAAGCTCTTCAAACATTTAGCAGTCATCCTTTACCTGATTGAAGAATGAATCTCAACTATGATAGATGTGATTCAGCTTCTGCTTTGATTGATAAGTAATTACTCTTTAATTCTGAATAAAAAGCTTTGGAAAAGGGCAGATCTGTGCTCGCTCTGTACCTACAAGCACAGGGAAAGGGGTGTGTTTGTGTGAAAAAGAAATCAATCAATAAATATATAACTGCTATGCAATTGTCTAGTTGAATTTGATTTTATAAGAAATTTCATTAAAATTTGAAAGACTGAGTGAAATGTGTTCAGACGTTGACCAATGAATCCTAACGCAGGTGATCTGGTGGTGCAGTGGTTAGCACTGTTGCCTCACAGCAAGAAGGTTCTGGGTTCTAACCTGAAGACCGGCTGGGGTCTTTCTGTGTGGAGTTTAAATGTTCTCCCCGTGCCTGCATGGGTTTCCTCCAGGCACTCTGAGTGTGAGTGGTTGTTTATCTCTATGTCAGCCCTATTATAGAGTGGAGACCTGTCCATTGCCTCTCACCCAAAGTCAGCTGTGATTGGCTCCAGCTTCCCCATGACCCCGACAGATAAGTGGTATAGATAATGGATGGATAGATGAAAACTATCCCTGATGAGGCTACGCTCCGCATTGTTGAATTGTAAAAAAAAGAAAGAAAGACAGATGTTTGCTTTAAATAAATATCAAATCTCTAACATTCTCCTAGGCTAAAGAAATTCAAAGTCTATTTTTTCAAAACTCGACACATTTCATATACCCATACATTTTCTGTGTTGTCAATTAGGGTGTCTACTTTATTTCCATAAGAGGCCATTTGAAACTAATAACTTAGAGACAAATTTATTTCAGCTTGTATTTACCAGAAGGCACTGGCTATAAATGTAGGCTCATATGCCACCACAGGAGTGCTCCCAGTTAAATCCTAAGTCATCCTGGGTGATTAAGAAGTACAACAAGATGTCCATAAGTGAGGCTCTGGAGACTGCCAAACAAAGACTCACAGCTCTGGTGACAAGACTGAAGAGATACACCAGGGAAGCAGAATAAATTGCCTGTTCTCCAAAGACCCATCACAAAGCAGCTTCATAGGAGTAAATTATGACTATAAACTTTATATATGTATTTGTGGTGCTTTAAGTCCTATTCCCTTGTACCAGAACAACAGGCCAATGCCATCTTCACAGTTCTAGGTATATGTTGAGGCAGTTCATATGGAGCCATCCTCAAACAGGTGGGAGTGGTTTTCAGGTGATGATAACTCCAACCAGAAGTAGAACATCAGAGTGGATCAGACAGGTCCAGAAAGAAGAGGAGGTCAGGATCACTGGTATCTCAATAGCATGTGCATCTCAACAGACAGAGAATGAGAGACAGAGAGGGAAAAGAAAAAAGCAGATTGTTAGGTATGCTCATTGTCACATAATGGTTAAGGAACAGTGTATATCATGTGCTGAGTGCAAGCAGAAACTCTGGCAAGACTAGCTATGACAGCATAATTAAAAGGGAGAAACAAAAGGCAACACAAACATGAGGGCACCCTGTCAACAAACCTGAGTGAATGCATGACAGTGTGTATGTTTGTGTGGGGGGGGGGGGGGATTGTAACAGCATCCAAACATCCCAGTTTATCAAAACTCTCTATGCCTGAGAACCCTCCAGACCCGCACCTATTCACAAAAGGTTTGACTAAACAAATATGTATTCATCTGAGTCCTCAACACTAATTGGAAGGGATGAGGGGATTAATAATAAGTGAAAGATCTGCCCCCTGCAATAGCCTTCACTATTCAAGGTACCAACAAATAGGCAAGCGATGATCCCATAAAAGACCAGAAGTTTGCTCAGTTACTGTGGCGCAAGACCATTCAGTGCTTTATAGGTGAATAGTAGTATTTTATAATCAATGTGAAATTTGAGTGGGAGCCAATGCAGTGTGGATAAGACAGGGGTGGAGTGCTCATATCATCTTGCTCTAGTAAGGACTCTCGCTGCTGCATTCTGGACTAAGTGGAGCTTGTTATGCACCTACTGAAACATCCAGACAGTAAGGCATTACAATAATCTAACCTAGGGTCACCAGAGGATCAAAGAATCAGCTACTGGTTGACAGAGCAATCAACCAAGACTCTAAGACTAGGCAGATTAACCTGAGCACAGCCTGGATTGAATACAAGAAGGCATATGATTTGATGCCCCACATATGGATACTGGAATGCTTGGCACTATACAAGGCTAACAAGACACTGATAAGCTTCATCAAGAACTCAATGTGGCTGTGGTAGACAACACTGGAAGCCAATTCCAAGGCCATCGCACAGGTCTCCATAAAGGGTGGTATACACCAAGGTGATGAACTGTCCCCACTGCTGTTCTTACCCTGTCATGACCCCTTCTCAGCCACATCACAACAAAGAGTAGATATAGATAATAATTCAGAAGTGGAGTACCCATCAGCCACCTCCTGTACATAGATGACATAAAACTGTATGCCAAGAGTGAGTGAGATATTGACTAACCCTAACCCTAACCTCACCAGAATCTACAGCAAGGACATTGGGACATCATTCAGACTGGATAAATGCAGACACATGCTGGCCAAGAGAGGATAGGTGATCAGGACTGAGAGAGTGGAGTTACCAGAGAGCAAAACAGCAGATATACAGGACAGCTGCAAGTACCTTGGTATCCTACAGGCCAATAAGAATCAGGATGAAGTTACAAAGAGATCAGCCACAGTCAAATATCTCCAGAGGGTCAGACAGGTGCTCAGAAGCCTGCTCAATGGTAGGAATAAGGTCTAACCATCAACATGTATGCCCTCCCAACCATCAGATACCCAGCTGGAATGGTGAGCTAACCACAGGAGGAAATAGATGCCACTAATGCCAAGACATGGAAACCCCTCATGATGCACGGAGGGTTCCACCCAAAGTATATCTCCCTAAGACTCTAGGAACAATGGATAGAAGGGGTACAAGGATTAGTGAGTGTCAGAGCCACTATCCAGAATGGACCAAGGAGCATTGATTGCCCAGGCAGCAGAAGACAGAGGATGGTGAGGAGGAAAAGAAAGCATCGAGGAAGACTGAACCCGTCCATGGAATGTACCACCCGCAGATAGAGGAAGTGGCTGACATAAGGAAATACTACCAGTAGTTAGAAAAAGCAGGCCTGAAGGACAGCACAGGCTCTGATCATGTCAGCACAAGAACAGGCCCTGAACACCAGGTCTGTAGAGGCAGGGGCAATAGAGAAGACCCAAGGTGCAGGCTGTGCAAAGATGCCCCCGAGACTGTCCAGCACATAGCAGCTGGGTGCAAGATGCAAGCTGGGACAGCATACACCGAAAGGCATAACCAATTGGTGGAGATAGTGTACAGAAACATCTGTGCCATGTATGGACTACAAGTTCCCAAGACCCGAGAGGAGATACCACCAAAAGTGGTTGAGAACAACAGAGCTAAGATCCTGTGTGACTTTAAGTTCCAGACAAATAAGCAGCTGCTGGCCAACCAACCAGACATAGCAATGGATGATAAGGAGCAGAAAACAGCAGTAATGATAGATGTGGCAATCCCAGCTGACAGTAACATCAGGAAGAAGGCACATAAGAAGACTGAGAAGTACAAAGGCCTGAAGGAATAACTGGAATAGATGTGGAAATCCAAAGTGGTCCCAGTAGTAATAGGAGCATTAGGGGCTGTGACTCCCAAATTTGGAGAGTGGCTCCAACAGATTCCAGGTATTACAGCTGAAGTCTCTGTCCAGAGATGTGGACTAGGAACAGCTAAGATACTGCGCAGAACCCAAGGTTAAACTCCCAGGCCCTAGGCTGATGAAGGCATACATACACATACCACCCCAATTAGTGATGTGTTTATATGTA
>JAQQZU010000037.1:3975501-3993474 GCA_030068025.1 Parauchenoglanis punctatus | reverse complement strand
AAAAATGTATACACACTTCAGGAAAATAAAAAAAATAATACAAATATTTTAATACTAAATGTATTCAGACATCATGAGATTAATACAAGTTACCTTTGGTCTCTACAATATTACAAGTGGTGCTCAAAGTGGTGGTCAATAGCTTCCATTATGTATGTATGTATGTATGTGGGTGTGTGTGTGTATATATATATATATACGCTGTGTCTTTGCTGTCTCCTCAGACTTTATGACACATCTATCCTTTTGTTGCACTCCCTCTATTCTGCTCATAGACAGCATCTGAGCATGTAATCTCTTTGCTTTGTGTGAAAAAGGACAGTATTTGTTGTGAGTTTCAGTTGGCGTTTGGGACAGGGCAATTGCTGATATCATAATTTCTCTGACGTAAAAATGCTAGACATTGCTCAACACCTACTTTAGACACTTGCAAATTTATTTTTGTTTGTTTGTTTGCTTGTTTCTACATAAATGTCATGTGAAAAGAAAACTTTTTAAAAATAAAAATTCCACAATTTAGACCAACTTGTGAAATCTCATGAGAAATTCATATAAATGTATACAAAATATTCAATACACTGAGCAAGAGCGGTGTGGTTAAAAAAATTATAATAAATAAACAGAGATATGTTTGAAATAAAAAAAAGCAAATCTGCAGGAAAAAAAAGTAATGTTTATGTTGGCTAGTCTTTCAATATAATAGCCTAAATACTGTAACCTACTCTAATTCACTATTCAAACAATCAAAAAATATTATAAACAAAACTATTCTGTACATAAATTAAAGTTAATCATGCTTCTTTCTATCCGAAAAAAAAGCCTTAAGCAGCACTTTGAAAAGATTAAGTTGACTGGCGTCACGTGTTTGGGAGAAACACGTGTTAGACTTCACCCTCCCCAGTTGGTAGTTGACATGTGATAGGAGAGAGCTAGAGTGAGAATTGTGGAGAAGGGTGGGAAAAAGAAAGAAAGAAAGAATGAATGAAAGAAACAAAGAAACAAACAAAGAAAGGTTATAGATTGTAATCAGATAGAGGCTGTTACATCATCTCCAGAACACAAGAGAGCGATTACGCAATCTGTGACAGCAGACAAAATTATATAATAAAATATGGAAATATTTAGCCAACAGAATTAAACTGATCAAATCAATCAGTTACTATTTTCCCGCCAGTGTTAACAGGAACAGAGATCAATGGAATGAGGAGATGGTGACAAAGCTTGTGTTTAGTGAATGCATTAAGCGAGTTTTACCTCAGGTGATGAGATACGACTGATCTGGAGGATGTTGATAATCAGAGTGAAAACTCCCATGTTATCCTTGGAATTTAGCAGTAACGCTGTTTTTTTTTTGTTTTTTTTCCATAAGTAGATCAGGTTATAAATGTAGAGGTAGGTAAAGTGTCTTTCAGTGAAATTTTCACTTTTCACATTTCCCTTTTAACTTTTGGGTATAATTAGAATTTAAATATTTACTTTAAATTCTAGATTACATGTGACTGGGATACATCCAAAAGAGAAACACATTTCAATTCAGGTCAGTTTGTAGTTTTTAGAAATAGGTTTTTAAAAAAAAAAAGGTCAAAATTTGACCATAGGATGTATTGTTTTTTCTCTCACATCACCATACATATATAGCTCAAGGTTGTGTATGGTGTATGTATATGACTAGTTGTTTTATCTTGCTTCTAATAAAATAATAATATGTACTAATTAATAAAATGCTTGTTGTACACTTTATCTTGCCTAGTCTGTTGTATCTTTGTCAGAGTAACATGCAGTCTGGACCTAACTGAATGTTTTTGTCTTTCTGTTTCTCTGTACTGTACTCATCTATACTTTTTTGGACTCTGTTAAAAGACTGCATCTGGACACGTAATCACTTTGCTTTTGTGTTAATAGGGACAGTTATTGCTAGTTAGAGTTTGGGTTGGTCTTTGGGGCACAGCCAAGTTTAGGATATGGGTTAAAGATCATTGCTTAAATCATGATTTCTCTTAGGTAAAAACTGCATGTGTCTGCATGTATAATCTTTTTCCCTCTTACATGCCACTTGAATTGCGCTTCATGCTAATACTATACTTCTACTAGATAAAATAAACATCAACGTTGCAATTTCACAAAGTGGCCATTGCATCAGCATGTATCTTTTCATGCATGACTGAAATCTTCTCATGAAGAAGTTTCTCTCTGTGTGTGTGACCTAACCAGCTCTCTAAGTCTCAGCAATTAGTGCAAAGGAATTTATTCAGTTCAGATTTCTGCTGTAGATTAGCCCAAATATCAGAGGTAAGAGAAGAGAGTTATTGTGCACAGAACTGTTTGAGCATAGATTTCATAAATCTCTGCAAATCTTACGATGTTATTTAGTATGCATGCAGCTTACTGTTTGCAGAGTGACAAAAGCACACCTCATCATAGCTGAATGGAGGGTGTGGAAATGAGTTCTGTGCAGAATGGATGCACACCTGGATGCCCTTTACTTTTAACACCATGATTCAGTGTGCAGGAGTATATGTACTCCATCTTTTGTATAACCGCAGCTTGTGTAAACTGTGTCACTGAGGCATATTCATGGGGGATAAAGAGGAACCTCTAATTATTTTTGCTGTGATACCTAATCCTGCCTGCTGAAACCCTCATTCATGCTTTACTCTAACAATTACACTGAGTGTCCGTTTCATTCATTCATCTTCAGTAATTAATTTATCCTGGTCAGAGTCTTGTTTGAGTCTGGGAATGGTGGGCATAAGGTGGGAATACATTGTGGAAGGGACGCAAGTACCCACCTCAAAAAATTAAATACATTCTCCTACTTGCCACTTAAAAAGGCAATACATGGCCTCAACACACCTCAGATATACAGAGCTACAACCTTGCTCAGACTCTCAGGTCCACCAACACTGGTCTGAAGATTCTCTTTTACAACTGTAGGATCTGGCCATTTCTATCCACGGTGACCACTCAGGTGCTTGCTCGGAAGTTGGAATACAGTAGCTCACCCATAGCAGATTTTACCCTGATCCAGCTGCTAGACATGTTTACAACTTTACCCACTAGATACAAAGATATGTATCAAAACACTACATTATCCTGACATCCAGGTGGTGGAATGAACTTCTGCTAGTTGTCCAAATGGACTCTCTTAACAACAAGACTGAAGACCTGCAGTAACTCTTCAGAAAGCACTTAAAGTGGCACTTAAAAAAAACAAACTTGTATTTGTATTAACTCAAATCATCCCAGCCTTGGTCCTGGAGTAGCCCCTTCCCTGCACATTTTTGTGTTTTCCCCATTCTAAAACACCCACTGCAGTTCAGGACAGGTTGTTAATTAGCTGATTAGTTGAATCGGGTGTATTGGAAGCAGGGAAAACATTGCTGAAGTATGTTAAAATAAAAATGGCGAACAGTATCTTCTCTCGTTGGTGGTATCAGCCAGGGAACACATTTTGTACCTTTATTATTTATTTTCTAGTTGAAACACACATACTAAAGATACAATAGATGTCCCCTTATTGGTACCACACCAGTGACAAAAAGAAGTACAGTTTGATACTCTAGTTTACACTCTCCCTTGTTTGTGAGAGTGCAGGATGAGGGCTGGGAACATTTATGGTTCTGCTTGATAGTATTCTGGCCTCTTTTTACTAGCATGAGGAAATATTTTTTATTGAAGACAACAAAGCAGTTCTGTAGATATAGGGATATCTTCCAAATGCTGTAAACATAAATGAAAAATGCTCACTCAGCATTTCCCTAAAATGTGCACCATGGCATTCCCCCTAGATGGCTCAAGCTTGCTCTCCTATGCAAATGTGGCCTTGTGTGGCCTCCATGGCCATTGTTTGGCCTATGACCAGATCACATGCGCAGACAGACAGACTGCTGCCACCATGAAAGACTGGCCTTAGCATGGCTTGAGGGTAGGACATGGATATTTATTATGTATGTGTGTGTGTGTGTGTGTGTGTGTGTGTGTGCTTGGGAGACCTTAGAGAAACAAGGATCAAGGAAAAGAAGGACTGGATTTGGCGTGCCTCTTTCCTCCATCAGTGCGGCAATGACACGGGCAATTGGCAATGGCGCTGGCAGAAGGCATAGTGACACGCTCACGTGAAATGAACCCGCCGATTGTTATGTTTCACCTGCTGTGGTGGCGGCCATGATGAATGGAGGGAGAAACAGACAGAGAGAGAGAGAGTAACTGCCAAAACAAGAGAACTATTTCAACTAATATTACATCACTCTAACTTGGATGCATTCCAGGCTTTGCTTGGCTGATGTACTGCACCTGGCACTCTCTCTCTCTCTCTCTCTCTCTCACACACACACACACACACACACACTCTGATTCATCTCAGTGTTGTTCTTTGGTATTTACAGCATTCAGACACACACACTGCAACATTGCAGTCAACAAATCACATACACTGTGGATGATCCAGTTAAAGTATGACAGTCCATCTGACAGGTCATGTTAAATTTGGTAAATGTTTCACCCTGCATGTGTCAGACGCGAGATAGATAGAGACACGGCCTCCTGACTGCTGGCATGTATGTCATCTCTGAATAAACAATACCAGGGAAGATGGGGTTGAAAGATGCCTATCTGCCTCTCTGTCACTGTAAATAAGGTGAAAAAGCTTAAAGCACTTATGAATGGTTTCTTGTCCTTACTTCCTCTTTGTCACAAGCATTTTCTTTGGGGTTGAATTTCCATGTTAAAATATATGAAAACCAAAATTATAATATAAGTATATAGTCACTTTGTTGGAATGCATGATATTCGTTATTGGTTTTTTTCCCCACCTGTACTCATAATTGCAAGTTCATAAGAACTCACGTGATTAAACTTGAATAAATAGCCACAGACAGTTAATGATTGAGGAATGGAGCAGGGTTAATTTTAGATGTAATTGCTGTTTATTAAGATATCGATCAAGATTTTTCTTTTTCTTTTTGGTATGTATGAACTACACAGGTCTGAAAAAGTAAAAGCAGCCTCACACAATCCTTTCAGGTTCCCCTGAGATAAATCAATTCCGAAGAGGACTTACTAAAGCTTGTACTGTGAAACAGAGTAAGTCATTTTGAGATATTATTACTTTACATTATATTTTAGAGCTGTGACAGCTGGTCATGATATTGAATGGGAGTGCAAAAAATTCTAGTACCTTTCTACCTTACCTTTCTTTAATTCTAGTAACTTCGCATTACTATAAAACCTCTTCAAGGTTCATGGCATGATATCTCATAAAAAAAAAAAAAAGCTATTATTCTTCCATATACAGTAGGAACCAAGACACACACATTGAAAGATGTGATTTGTGTTTCCATAATCCTGCCATGTTTCTTCTGAATGGCAAGCATGATAACAAGCTGTGCTTGCAGTTAGTCAGTTCTTTTGTCAAGCCAGACAAAATAATGATGAAAGTAATCAATAATGTCCGTGTTCATACACAGGCTACTGTGTTACACGTTTAGTTGATCATTGCTGATGACAGGTTATTGATGTACTATTGAAACCATCATACATAAATTAGCTTTCCCTCTGTGAAATCATGTGACATGACTGATACTGAATCTGCAAACCGGGCTAGAAAGAAATCAGCCCCAGCCTCTACGTCATACCATTCTGTGTATTTTTACTTATGACCATTGGTGGTGCTGTTGTTCATGATTACACAAAAATAAAATAAAACAGTTTGTTTCCAGCAAATAAAACAATGTGTAATCGATAATTAAGCGCTGCTACCTCATTTGTACCATGTATTATAGTATATTTCATATTTGTATGAATCTACCTAACCTTAACCTGATTACTTTGCAGGTAAAATGATCAATTAAGTAGGAATTAAGTAGGAATTTTATATATATATAAAAGAATAATAATAACTGGGAACTTTTTCTTCGTGACACCTAATATTTATTAATATAGTTTGTTCAGCTAGTCATGCACTGGTTGTGGTGCAAGTTTGGCAAGTAGTGATGAAGTCTAAAGAAGTTCAAAAAGGCGTTCACAAAAGAACCTACTTTGCGACAAGTGCTACACTCCTGTCAGTTAAAGGCAGATGAGCTGGCTGCTTGCTTTCCTAAGTCATGGCATAATGTTTCCTTTGTGCACACCATGTCGTAATTGTATTATTTCCATTTTGTTTCCTAGTAACCCCTTGATTGGGCTATGAGGTAGAAAGGTGTTAAATGAAGCATTCAGGTGATGAGAAAAACAGCAAACCAGCGGGTGACAGCTACCGATGATGCATGGCCTCTGAGCAAAGCAAAGGTGTTCTTGCATGCAGCAAATTCTTTTATGGAGCACGACTCACCTTTTCAACCTTCTTTCCAAAAAAGAAGGAGGATGCAAGTTCAATCCTGAACATTCTGCTGTCTTTCATATCTGGACTGACACACTTGTTTTCCCTCATAGAAAATCATGGAAAACTGTTAATGCGTAGTGACAGGCTGTCATGTGTTTCAAATTCTTGGTGAAATATGTAATGTTATGTTTTGTTTGAGCTGAATGAGAGCTGTTGTTTTGGAAACCGGTTGTGAAAGGCTTTCTGTGTTCTGAAATTTTAGCAGTGTTATTATTTTATTATCCTTACATGCACTAATTTGTGTACCATACTCTCCTGTACATGCTTTATCGTATTGGTTTAATAGTTACTTCTTGCGATTATTGTCAAAGACTTGATTAATGCAAAATTTGGGGGACATTTTACAGCCTGCAGTAATATTGTTTTCCTCTAATAAGTAATTACAACGTCCATCCAAAAACCATTTGGGCCCTGTGGAACAAGGAACATGAATTTGGAGGATTTGTGGTTTCCACTACTTTAGCTTAATTTATTACTCACCAATTTGAGAGCCTTGCTCACACTTCATATTTTATCTCTGACATGTGTGGGTGTTTTAGCATCATGTATGGGTTCCCACTTGAACCACGCATGTAAGAGCGTGTCTTTTTTTTTTTTCCACCACTCAGTTGTAGAGTGATTTACACACGACTGCTCTCACTATCACTCAATCATCTGCTGTGACTGACAGACAGGAGGTGGGATGCAGTGGATGCATTCTGCACCCAAAACAGATCAGCTTTTGTGCAGCCACAAGACTATCTTTAATTTATAGTGCTACTTTGCCTTGGAGCAAGTGTGCAAAATGTTTGTGAAGTTACCATCGTGATAAGGGCAGACATTCTTCCAAGCATGTGCTGATTGATTTGAATGTTTTTTTGTTTTTTTTTATTACTGTCTGTTTATTACTGTATTGAAGCAGAAAAATCAATAATTATTAAATGTATAAATTAGAAACATGCCACTTATTATTTGTTGAAATCCAGAGTAAATATCTTGGATAGAAATAAAGCTAGGTGGCACAGTAGTAATGGGTGCGGTTGCTTCCCAGAAAGAAGGTTCTAGGTTCGAACCTGTCGGCTGTCTGGGACCTTTCTGTATGAGGTTCTCCCTGTGCCTGCGTGGGTTTCATTTGGATGCTCCAAGTGGCAGCATGAATCTGGAAGAAAGTGCCGGAACTAAGACAAGGAAGAAGAAGTAAGGGGAATCAGTTTTTGTTGGTGCCGGCTAACAAGTTTGAGTTCCCAAAATTTGAAAAATGTAATATCATACTTATTATTTAGCATGAGAAAAAGCAAGGGAGTAGGAATGAAAGCATTTGAAGTATGCTACGGGCACCTGATGGCCACCCTTATTCTCATATGTGCTTGGAAAGAGAAAGGTAAGGGAGGAGCATTCATTACATAGAAGTATGCCATGATATTAAAGAGTTTATCTATAGTGATTGATGTAAATTAGATGTCTTATTAATGTTAATTAAATTTCATTTTAATACATAATAATATTTATTTTGTGATTCACAAACAGGCCATGCGACTGTAAACATTATGTAAAAAAAAAAAAATGCATTGTATAGGAGAGTCAGGTCTGTGTTACTTCTAGCCCCATTAGTTCTAACCTGCTAGTAGCATCATGTAATCTCTGAATTTCTCAGAACAAATGACTCATCACCCCTATAGCATTTGTGCTGGTTTTAGATTTAACAATGACCTGTTGTATGCCGAGCAAAAAAAACGGGCATGATTCATGACCACTCCCCTCACACCAGTTAAGAAATTTCAAAGTAACTGCTGTTACATGGTTACATTCTACCAAAAGAGTTAATTGTGATGTTAATTGTGACAATAGTTAAAATGATAATGGAATACATAGGAGATTGAAATCTTCAAATGCAATTTAAAATGCATTCTGAGCATGGTATAGTGGAATAATACTTGGTCACATAAAAACCTAATAAATAATTTCATGTAAGTATGTAGACTTGAGCATTTAACATCCTGAAATACTGTTCTTACCCATATTACTCCAATCTAAAAATAAAATGTACCTGGCATCTAGTGTATTTATTTTCACAAATGTTAGCATAGGATACTGGTCATTCACACAAAACTGGTTTTAATGCAATGTAGCATGGAGATATGTAGCGTATAAACAGCAGCTCTGAAAGTAGTTTCGAATACAATGTGATAATATGTTATTGTTCTCATAGTTACAACTAATATAGGTGGGAACTCTAAATAAAAAGGGTGTAGCCGTTGCTATAGAGAAGTTTTTCTGTTGAAGAGATGTTTATTTAGCATTTACGGAAGGAGTCTCCAGTTTCAGCACTTTGTATCAGTCAGCGGTAAAGCTCAGGATGAAGGGTTTTACTTGGTTTTGCAAGACAAACTGTGTGTGGGGGTTTTTTTTTTTGGCTTACTACCTACAATATAGAAAAAAGAGGCTGGTGAGAGAATGACTGTTTATAGTAAACGGCAAGTGATGACAGGAAGTAACTTTTTTCTTTTGCAGACGTTCCACAAATGTAACCATAAATGATTGAAAAAGTACAACGTGCTGTTGGATATGCTGTTGTGCTTCACATTGATCTGCATCACGTCACGTCTTTGATTATTTTCCTAAAGTTTCCACACTTAAATTCCTCCTGCGTGTTAGAATTTCTACCAAAACCTCCCTTTAGATTGAATCGGTTTACTCCAATAGACCACGACGTCCCGAAATACCATGCAAACACAAACATGTACTCGACATAAAACCAGTATTTGTGTTAAAATACAGTATATAAGGTCTTGATGGCTCTCCTACATGCGCAAGCAACTGTTAAGCTACGTTTCTGTGCCTTATGCCATTGACACTGTTTCCTGCTGATTGGCATTGTACACCTCAGCATGGAGGTAGCCAAACCACAACAGGAAGTCCAGATGTATTTTGGTTGAGGGGAAAGATCCAGGGAAATTTTAGGCTTTATGAAATTCCTCGGAAATATATGAAAAGCATAAATTTCATTAGTTTAGGAGTGCACATGAAAGTCTGGTTTTGATTGTATAGCCTGTCAAAAAGTGGCTCACCAGGCAAGCTGGGTGGGCGACAGAATGGCCAATGGAACAAAACCCTTCCATGTTCGGTGTGTTAGTGATTTTAATGGAGGATTATTAACTCCTACATGGCCCTTAAATCTACAGGGTCCCGTGTCGTTTGGCTTTATTACCATGTATAATCACTGCCATGGCATTGCTGCAATGTATCCATTCCAGCCATATTGATTTCGGTTACTGTACATACTCAGACAAAAAGCCTTTGTGTGTGCAACAGAAGCGGTTTTTGTGGTATTAGGCTGATTACCATGTTACCATGGTGAGCTGTTTTGTTAAGGAACATCAGGGTGAATGTTGATTGCGCTGACACCAAATAAGGTCACAATGTTCTCTTAAGGTAACATAAGGTTGGGAAGGGGGAGTGCCATTCCCTCACTTTATAACTGGTTCTTTATATCATAAACATTTTTGAGATGCAACAGGAGTGTTAAAGAAAGTACCTTTCAGGTATCATCCTTCCTTTTTTGAATAGCTAATTTTGTTTCTATAATAAAAATGTCCAAATAACATACAAAATTGAGCATATTGAGCAAGGCCAAGGTGGCGGTGGTGCGGAAGAACTCCCTGGCTTCATTAATTTATGCTAATAAGTGGACATATGAGCAGTGAATATTACAATTACATAGCAACAATAGCAGTTTATTAGTATTTATTAAGAGTTCATGTGCTCTTACCACATACTGTTAGAGTTAAGTCCTCAGCATACTTCGTGCAGAGATGATATTTGGCTAATAGCCATGAACAAATATGAAGTAAACTGCGACGCACGCCGGCACGGTATCTGTGCACGCTGTGCAACATAACAAGCACACTACACGGCCAAGTTTCCGATTGGTTGCTGCGAGCGAGGTGTGCCCATGCTACTTCATTCCGAGGTAGTTTAATGAACACGTTCGTTTAGTCATACAATTGTCATTAATTTATATAAGTTCCACCTGCACTACTAAAGCACGTGAATGTGACGGCCAGTACAAATCCGCAGAGTGTATGCGAACTTGCAAGGTCTTGCTCTTCATGGTTTCATCGTCTCCACATTAAGTACACTGCCTTTCCTTGCTTTTCAATTAATAATTACTGTTTCTGGAAATGTGTAGATTGATTATTGATTGTCACGCTGCCGTTGTGCTTTCAATCAACAGAATCAACCAAAGACATACAGGGATAACACATCATCAGTAACAGCCCTTGAAGGTGAAACCTTTAATGAGTTTGAACGTAATGTTTTATTTTCAGAAAGTAGTATTTTTCTACAATTAACAATATTGTTGACAATAAGGTTACATGCATTTACAGAAACAAAGGTTAGTAGGGAGATGGTAGATAACAGGAATTTATATCAAATGTGTGTAACTGTTAATGTCGCAAAAATAGCAGCACTGATATTAGCACTACTAATATGCTATGGATTAATGTCTATTGTATCGCAATACTGCTGAATTCTCAACTCTGACTGGGCAGAAGGAGTTGATTAATTTTCTAGAACAGTAGCGCTGACAACAGTAATTCAAATCAGAGTTATATTAATGTGCATGTACTAATATGTGATATGTTATGCGATATTTCTATAGTAAGATATTTCTTTAGTAACACATGGACTTCCTTACTTGCATGGCAGACACTTCACATAAACAGAATTTTTTTTTACATTTTTTTATTTATTTATTTGTAAATTTAAAATGTTTAAAATGGAGGTCTTTCTGCTTTCTAATTAATGAGGGTTTTTTTTGTCTAATATCTTTGAGAGACAGACAGAGAGAGAGAGAGAGAGAGAGAGAGATTGATTGTACTGTATTGAAACTGATTATAACTGCTATTACAAGTGATAAAAGAAACTAACATGTTTGTGGATGTTCAACAACTTTAAATATTACTACAAATTAATTAAAAAGTAGAACATGTTGCTCTATGGTAAATAAAAAAAATGAAATCTGCAAATTGCTGTCTTAAGAGGAAGAAACCAACATAGTGTTAAAATAAACTCTCTCAGAGATGATTTAACACTATAGAATGGGCTGTGTATGAGTTAAGAGTGACCAGTTTGCTTCAAGTAAGTGAGATTATTCTAACCTGATCTCAGGTCAGTATAAGTGATATAAATATTTAGTATTTTTATAGAAAATTACATTCATCTTTTGCAGTAATTATATAGCTGCTTTTTTATTTATTTTAGAATCATTAGTTTTACTACTGCATACATTCCTGTTATTATTATTACTACATGTCATTAATTTAATTTGATTTTTTTTCCACACATTCATGTTTCTTAAGCCAGTCCATTAATTAGGCTACTCTGTAAGCCCACTGCTAATTCTGGGCCTATTAAGTGCCATCAGTAATTAGTCTACACTTCTGTGTGTTTGGCATGGAGTAACTCGAACCCCGTAGATTGCTTTTCCAGCACAGTGCACCTGCAAAACACAGGCATGCTCCACGTCTTACAGTGATTATCATCATGAGAACAGTTCATTCACACACCTGGGCCATGCACTTGGCCCTGAAAACCACACATACGCTCACACATGCAGTTCTCCAGGGAGGGGTGCTGCACTGAATGGGTTTATTAGAACCTCCGCCATCATTTCAGCTCCTTTAAAATTGGACTAGCACTTAGCCGTGTGATGAAGTAATACGAGGGCCATTAGCTCACACCGACACTCGCAGGGTGCCGAGTGACATCGCCAGCAGCTGCGGCCACTACGGCTTTCACACACACACACACACACACACACACGCACACACGGTTGTTTTTATATCTTTGTAGGGACCGCCAATTAATTTCTTTGGAAATAACCCTAACCCTAACTTTGACAACCCTAACCCTAACTGAGTCCTAACCTTAGCCTTAAGTAACCAAGCAAAATTCAAGACTTTTGGCTATTTTATTTTTTTTTATTGTATTCACAGATTTTTGTAAAATTGAATTTTATCTTGTGGGGACTTAAAAAAATGTCCCCACAAGGAAAAACAACAGGTTTTTATCACATGGTAAGGACATTTGGTCACCACAATGTAATATGAACATGGTCCACAGACACACACACACACGCACACACACACACACACACACACACACACACACACACACACACAAAAAAAATGTCCAGCTTAACTGTACTGCCATATTTGTAGATAATGGTGACTTATTTGTGAATTTTGAATACACCTCATCTAAAGATCCTGATATTTGTACTGGGTTCAGTATTTTTTTTCTTGTTTTGAAAGACCGGTTATGACAGCAACAGACAGTGTAGACGTGCAAAAAAAAATTCCATCATGTCGAATATATTACAGGCATGAGGTCTGCGAGTCGTGTGTGTAACTCTACCTGTCATCTTTCTCCAAGCACCATTTTCATTGTAACCCTTCGGAGACTTTCGTTTTCTAAATGGTGTGAAAAAATGACCTGATGAAAAGCACGCGCATTGGGTTTCTTTAACAGGCATTTCTTTGAAATATCTTGATTGCCGATCTCTTGTCTGTTTCTGCATGAATGAATCCGAATATGCTGCTGCTCATAATTTTTATCTAAATATTACATAATCTGGCTAATAATTTGGCAATAATTCAGTGTCTAATGTTTTTAAAACTTGAACCATCCTGGCTTCTGTAGCAGATCCTCCTTTATTGCAGCCAATTCAGTACATTTACGAAATGACATTTATCTGGAGGAAGGCGATTTCTCAAACTTTCCTACATGTTCCCCTTTCTAAACAAAGATAATGATGTAAACAATGTTTAACAATGATTGGGCAGAGAAAGGTGCGTTGATTCATCGCATCAGTTCGGAGTCTGTGATGCTATTCAAAAGTGTAAAACAAAACTGCTTCAAATTGTCTTATTTATAGCCACAGACTAATAATTAATGTTTAATTAATGCTTATCCAGATTTTTTAAGCAAGAAAATCGATGTAGCTGGATCTTCATAAGTCATAACTGAATACCTGTGGATAGGTCTATGTGTTGGACGTGTGCTGCATGGAGTGGCGTGAGGAGGGAATGTGCAAGTGAACGCTCGTAGTTGCTGAACTTAAGCACACATTTTACTGCATGCATGCCTGTGTTAAGCAAAGTGTCTGTGTGCTTACATTTGTCATCTGTAAGCATGTTTGAGGGTGTGTGTGTGTCCTTCTGTACATCTTAGGAATGTTCTGATCCACCCGGGGTAGTGGAGTTGAATCGAAACTGGATTGTGAGTATCGGCTTCACATATCAGCGCATGTATCCTGTGCAAAAAAAAGAGAGAGAGAGAGAAATGAAAGGAATGAAATTAAGCACACAGAGGCTGGATCAATTTGTAATGGCATTTCCGAGGCTTAATTAGTCCTCATCAATTAAGCATTTAATGGCAGCATTCTGTTGCAATTTCCTTTAGCAAGGCCTGTCCGATTGTGATAGTTCTGGTGGATTTGTCATAAACCCTGTTTTTGGCATTCAAGTGTATCTTGACTAGATTGTACTTCAATGCCTTGAGTGATTTCATAATGCATGAACAAAATGTTTCACCATTTTAGCATCGTATACCTGTAACCATTGATCATGATATTAGATACGAGGCAAAAATGATCAACAGCTTGAGAATTAAACTATTAAGGTTGAGCAATCTATTATATAACAAACTACCACCAATGGAATAATAAGAATGATATGGGGCAAACTGTTGTACACGCTCAGCACCTTGTTCCCTTTCATTGCAGCCACAAATGTATTTCATGTGCACCTTCTCAATCACTGCTCATGACGTGCTACAGATGAGTCAGTGAAGCCGCCTGGCAATATCAGCCCAAATGGAAATCAAATTAGTGCACATGTCACTCTCAAATCTAGTCAGCATAATCACTTTACATGACTGGCACTGATAGGCTGCATGAATCTACAGTCGGGGCTGGAAAGAAATTAATCTAGCGTTGCGTCTTCATACCATTCTGTTTATTTTCCTTACAAACATTGGAGATTCCAACAAAACATACAAAATAATCCACACTATCTATCCATCCATCCATTATCAATACCATTAATTCATTAAGGGTCATAAGGAAGCTGGAGCCAATCCTATCTGACTTTGGGTGAGAGGCAGGGTACATCCTGGACAGGTTGCCAGTCTACCACAGGGCTGACACAGAGACAAGCACTCATACTGACATTCACATCTACACACTTGACCAAATTTACATGTCTTTTGACTGTGAGAGGAAACCAGAGAACCCAGAGGAAACCTGGGGAGAACATGCAATCGCCACACAGAAAGACCTCGGTCGCCTGGCGCGTTTGATGCCAGAACCATCTTGCGGTGAGGAGACAGCTATAACCCGTGCACCACCGTGTCAAACTAATCCACAACAGTTAACAGTAATAAACTGATGTGAATGCCAAAAAATGAAACCTTACTTATTGACTTCTTATATTTGAAAGACAAGGGGCTTAACCCTGCCAAGCCTTTTATACCAGTCGTAACCCTACCTGCTGAAGGGTTAGCAGAACAAGTTAAAAAGTAAAAACAATTAGCACTTTGGAATGAGCCAGTGGCTGATACTTGGCTCTGTTTCCTGCAAAACTGGCTCTTTAGGCTCTGTGGACGAGTCACCTGTCGCCTCAGGCTGATTCACACAGTCCTCTCAGCCCATCAATCTGTTTGTTTATCTCTCACCTAGCAACGGTGGCTTGTTTTGCTGTTAACTCAGAATTTTCTTTCAGTCTTTCCTTCTTGCTTATTACCTGTCTTACTTTACCATCTGACAAGAGTTGTTAATAGCTCTATTATTTCTCATAATTTACAACCATGCAGAGAAGTAAATTGAGACAGCCAGACATTACATCTGTGCAGCTGAAGTCATTGCTTTTGTTTTCTCTTGTCCCGTCCCTTCATGACTAGGATAGAACTGCCTAATAATTTGCACCTTTGAATGGTGCAAATTTAACTATAGTCCTAATAACTACAGTCTATAAAACTACAATGGTTCCAATGTCATGTCATATTCAGACCAAATCACAAAGCAATGCATGCCAGACCGGACGCAGACACCGGAAATAATAAGGCTTTAAAATACCATCATGGCTGCATGCACACTGACTACCACAGCCATATACCCAGGCAAAGCAAAGCACTTTGACCTGCAGTAGATTAGGTGTGGCAATTTTAGAGATGCATGGAAGTACACAGTAAGAGCAATAGGTGTGTAACTGAAATTCATCATAGTTCTGCAGAGGATTAAGTGTGTTTGTGGTGTGCAACACAGGTGAGCTATAATCCCTTTCAAAGTCAGGCTAAGCCACAGTTCGATGTAAATGGCATTTAATAGGGTGGTTAACTTTGGCGTCAAGCCTGAGGCTGCTGACTGGGTTTAACATACTTTGCTAAAATCAGATACAAAGACTGTGCATTTGATACTGTCTATTTATGCTAGTACAACTTTTGCCATTTACTTATGCAGGCTCCATTAGATAAAGGAAAAGTCTGAGACAAACAGGCACAGACAATAACACAAACCAAGGAATCCGAGATAGAATAAATAAAAGAATTCTCGGTAGCAAAACGGGCCATAAACCAGAGAGAAATAACAACAGTTTAGAAATGTGTTAATGAAATTGAGGAGCAAGATTTAAACAAGGAAGTTTCGGTTGATAAGCTCACCTGGATACTGCAGATTTGAACCTACGGGCTGCTGCTGTAATCATAAAGAGTGTCCTGTGGACTCTTTTTCACATTATGCATCACATTAAATACAACATCCTTTCACCACATTTGACTTTATTGTACATAATTATGGAAGAGAAATGTATAATCTGATGTCATACAGAAGAGGATGGGTTATCTTTGAATTCCTCTCAAGGTTTCTTCTCAACTCTGCCACCTATGGCTTGATCATTTGGGATCTAAATCTACAATTATATTTCTGTAAAGCTGCTTTTTGGCAATATGGAGCAACTTGACCCAGCGGATGGCCTTTTGGGCTAATAAATGCTGGCTTATATTTCTTGTTTCCAGCACCACTATGCTGGACTGTACCTCAGATATTCCATAGATATTGGATGTGTCCAAGAGCAACAGGATTCTATGGTGGTTTAAGCAATATAGGTATAAGTAATACATCCACTTCCAGAGGAGATATTTAGCTTGATGAGTTGCATTCTCCTCCTGGAGAACTCCTGTTCTGTGCGTCATGGTGTTTTCCCTACTTTCAATCCATCTGATTCAACTCGGCTAACTAACAGCCATTTAATATGAAGTGGCTGTGTTGGAGCAGGGAAAACGCTAAAAGGTGCAGGACAGGGAGAACTCAAGAACCGAAATTGAGAACCTCTGCCCTTTGTGGACCAGGAAGAACTGCCCCAAGAAGCAAAACATGAAGATTACATGGCAATTTATGAGTTGAGAGGCCATAAATTCTTGACTGGCCATAAATCACAGGTTAAATATTCAGTAAAACAGGATAAACCCGAGATCAGAAGTCAACAGTCATGTGATTTATATGAGGCCTGTGCTAATTGGTAATCACATCTGAAAATTGTTTGCTTCATTGAGAATAATCCTGCCAAATGTTTTCCGAACAGGTTTTTTGGAATACACTGGAATAAGATGACTTCTTATATGTGATCTTCAGCATTGTTTTCCAAATGCATTCCTTAAAATCAGCATTATTATGTGTCAGTTTTATTCACGAGAGAGAAACGTCCATGTTTTGTCTGCGAGCGAGCATACCATCATCATCAGTGTAAACGATCTGTAACCGAAGCGCACACACATTTAACATATAAAGTAAACTACACTAAAAATGTTTTTTTTTCACTTTTAATTTATTTCAATTATTATAAATGGATGATAGCCCCATCACTGATTTATGATTAAGACATCAATGATTCCCATCACTCATTTATTATCATGTTCAAGAAAATACTCTGATTGGCCCTGAGCAAAAAAAATGTATGCCTTTGTTTGCTATTAAAGAACTTTGGCAATTACCATGAAACCAAGGGGAGGCAATATCATTGAAGTATATTTCATAAATAAATAATGGATTTTTTTCAAAGCACCAAGCCACGAAAATTCAGATATTAAAATGAACAAATGGATAAATAAATAAATAAATAAATAAAACGGTAATATTAAAAATCTGCTAGCATGTACATATCAAAAGCCCTGAACTGCAAGCAAGGGTTATGTCATTATTTTGACTCATGTAATAACTATTTATTACAAGATGCCATTTTTTCAACCTAGTACCTCATAATTTTGACTTCATAACTCATTATTTATAGCTATTATCTCATTACCTGAATTCAATTGCTAATCATTAGTTGTATAAAGTACAGTACCAGTCAAAGGTTTGGACACATCTACTCATTCATAGGTTTTTTTTTTATTATTAACCCTATTACTAACACTATTATAACCCTAACCCTATAAAAAGTCATGGAAAAATTACTTCAACATATTATCCATCCATCAATTATCTATACCGCTTTATCTGTCTGGGTCGCGGGGAAGCTGGAGCCAATCCCAGCATCTTGGGGCGAGAGGCGGGG
>JAQQZU010000037.1:3940844-3968846 GCA_030068025.1 Parauchenoglanis punctatus | reverse complement strand
TCTACTAGGAGTGACAGGTACACAGGCCACACCTCTCTACTAGGATTGACAGGTACACAGGCCACACCTCTCTACTAAGACTGACAGGTACACAGGCCACACCTCTCTACTAGGATTGACAGGTACACAGGCCACACCTCTCTACTAGAATTGACAGGTACACAGGCCACACCTCCTTCAGTGTGACTGAGATGTGGGGAGGGAAAGGGAGAAAAAGCAAAAGAAAAAACATTTTACAAATGTAATTCAATTGTTAATATTTCTAAACAAAGGGTTTTGTTTAAAATGGTGTTAAAGTTCTTAACTTGTATGTAAACATATGCATTATTCTCTTGGGGGTTTCCAATACCCTCTGCAGGTCATTCAGCCATTATAACAGCAATAGAGGAATGGATTGTGTTTTTATTTGCATGGACACTGGGGGTTGATGGATAACACATGGAGCTTTGTGTGGCATGTGTTTTGACAGAAATCTGCCAACATGTATTATTTGGCTTTAATCAAGCATGTCTTGAATTATCCAGCCTTCAGTGCTATCAGTGAACACTTCAGGCTCACAGTAACTCACTGACTCTAAAAGGGAAGTTGGACAGTGTTGATGAAATAATTTGCCATTTTTTTCCCCAAATGTTTTAACCATATGACACTTCTGAAATGCCATATGCGGCTTACCGTATTTAATTTTATTTTATGGTATTTTATTTTATTTTATGTTACTTTATTTAGGACATACTTGGAACAGGTATGTCAACACACAACCAAATATTGTTTTTAGGTTATCAGCATTTGTGTTAGCATTAAATAAATAAAAAAAATCTAATAAGGAATGTCTTCCTTTTTTTTCTGAAGCTAATCTGACAACTTTTTGAAATTTGTAAAAAATCATTTTGAATGACGTGAATTCAATATCATTTGAAATAAATTGAAATTCCAAAAAAATTCAAAAGATTTCCTGAAATCCGAGGCAATTACAGAAGGTCATAGGTCAGCCTGAGAAGGGCTAAACCAGGTCAGGAACAGTTGTAGAGGGCATGAGGCTAACATAACAACGTAAACACAGCCTGCCTTATTTCACTCTCGTCTTTCTTACCTCTGCAGCTCTGCAGAGAGGCGCATGAAATCCCAACAGCTCCAAGGGGTCATGTCGTGTCATGAGCGTGCAAAATATTTTGCAGGTTATTCATAGAAGAAAATGAAAATTAGGACAATTCCCAGGACAGTATACAGCCATGGGTTACATTGTAAGTGTGCACTTAAACCCCTGACCCCACCCCGCTTCATTACAATCCAAGTATCTGGGCCCAAGTTTAAACTAGAATGAAATCCATTCACTGAAATCCACAGATTAAAATTTATGCTGCTGGGAGCACTATGCTGTTCTGAAGAAAGGACTTCGGAAAATAATGACATCATGAGGAAGGACAATTATCCAGACATACTGAAGCAACTCCTCAAGACATCAGTCAGAATGTTAAAACTTTCTGACATCGCGGCCAGCAGGACAATGATCCTAAGCATTCCTCCAAAGCTGTAACAAAATGGCTTAAAGATGACAAAGTAAAAACACTGGAGTGGCCATCACGAAGCCCTGACCTGAGTCTAACAGAAAATTTATGGACTGAACTAAAAAGATATGCCTGGGCAAGAAGGGCCACAAACCTGACAGAGTTACAGCAGTTCCATCAGGAAGAATGCGCAAACATTCCTGTAGAGTATGGTGAGACGCTTGAGGAAGGCTACTCCAAGCAGTTGATTCAAGTTCAAGCAAATAAAAGGCAATGCCACTAAATACTAATAAATGTATGGGTGTAAACTCTTGACCCATTGGAAATCTGATATAGAAAATGCTAAAATCAATGCATAAGTGGTATAGAAAATGGATGGATGCATGAATGGATGCAATATGTGGAGCTGACAAAAACTGAGTTTGAATGTCCTAAGCCTCAATTGTTCAATTAAACCTACAGGACAGAAATTGATTCATTGAAAACTTCCATGATGTATATGTAATCACATTTCCATGATGGTAATGCTAAGAATACGTTAAAACACTGTAAAATGAAATTGGCACTTGCGTACGTAACCCCTATATATGTTCTCTTAATGTCAAATATACAGCATTATGCACATTACACTGCATATAATTCAATAAAGCTGACAGTTTGCATAAGACTAACATGCTTTTTGGCAGACGCTACTAGTACCAAGTGCTCCCCTTTTTCACAATTTTCCCACATTCTGAGTTTATTTATTAGAACGGCCTGCCTTATAAGCCATGATTTATTTCTGTGTGTAAATGCCATGAAAATGTTTATGCGGAATTAGTCATAATTCAACGTCATGGCTGCTCTTTTCATCTAGACTCAATCAGGAAGTGTCTTGTCTGAGATTATTAAGGGAAATCAAATCATTACCACCCACTCGATAGGAAAAATAAACATGGCCATGTACTAATGCATCTGCGAGATGAAGACTGGAGCATTTATTCTACACTGCTCTAAATTTGTCAGGCTCTCAGAGCTAATAAAAAGCCTTGACCTGACTGTTTTTTTTTTTGTTTTGTTTTTTTTGTCAATATCATATCCTCGGGTATGTTGAGGAAAAGCTAAAAATCGGATAAAAAGGAAAAAGACAAATAGGTTTTTTTTCTCAGAAGCGCCTCTTATTAGTTGCTTTATTTTTTACTCCCATATTCCTTTTATGTTGAATTTATATCATTTCATTTGCTATATTTTTACACACTTAATTAGGTTGGGTTTTTTTTAAGTATTCATCATATTTTAAAAAATATTTTTTTTTACATTTTCCACTTTCTTCTCTATATGTTAAATACCTATGCTATTTATGAAAGGACATAAATATAAATCTATTTTTAAATATTCCATTATACAAATTTAATTGACTAGTTTTTATCATATAATATCATTTTTGCATGTTATGTTGGTGAGATAGGTGTGTCGGGGGACATGATACCAAGCTGGACAAAACATCTTTATAATTAATGATTTTTAAGTGTGTTCATCACTCAAGTTTTCACAAAGCAGCTAAATATCCATAAAGAAACAGTGCTTCTGTATACACACTCACACTCACACCAATCAAAACACTCACGCACACACCTGTACATATCCGTTTGCTTTTTTTCTGTCTTAGTTTCATCACAGTTAAGTGGTTAGAAAAAAGTCGTGCTTGTTGGCGGTTGGCTGGAAGCCTGTTCTCCTGCCTGAGGCTTTTAAAGCACTCACCTTTTCAAGGACATGGCCACATGAGCTCTGTGAATGCATGGCAGGCTGCCAAAGCGCCAGCAGATAACATCTCGGAGAAAATATTACAGTATTGCATACTCAGTGTAAATTACCTGAATGTTTATAGCAACCAACAGCAACATGAGGCCTGGGGCGGGACGAGGCCTCGGGCGCTGGCTGCGTTCCTTATGGGACTGGATGTTTGTGATGGTTTTGACAGGTATTCAGATAAATTTGACTCACCTGAGTAGTCAACCAAGATTTTTCTCTTGCGCTCTCCTTTGTGTTTTTGAGACACATAATGGGCTTTTTGTTTTGACTTGATCTGGATTCGCATATGCCATTTCAGTCATTGGCTAAAAGTTACGTATGTGCTAATAGTTGGAAGGCTGCGAGTTCAACCATTAGCTGCTTTGGATAAAAGCCTCAACCAAATAATTTTAAACATACTAGATTAAGCATAAAATGTGAATGGTGTTTCCAGGAGAACAGTTAAAAATACTGTCCACCTGCTATGGTGCTCTCTATTTCCTGTACACTTAATACACCCTAGATGGGACACCAGTCCATTGCAGGGCACCAGGCATGCACACAGACACACACACACACACACACTAGAGGCAATTTAGTGTAGCCAAACCAACTACCATTAGGTTCTTCTTGGGAACCCAGACAAAACCTATACAGACACGAGAAGAATATGCGAAACTTCAAGCTCTGGAGTGGTGAGGTGGAAACATTACCTGCTGCACCACCGTTTCATTGTTACCAAAGATTCAGAGGTATTTAATTTTTCCAATCAGTATATTGTCATGAATTTGTAA
The DNA here is from genome assembly GCA_030068025.1 of Parauchenoglanis punctatus. Classification (NCBI taxonomy): domain Eukaryota; kingdom Metazoa; phylum Chordata; class Actinopteri; order Siluriformes; family Auchenoglanididae; genus Parauchenoglanis; species Parauchenoglanis punctatus. The sequence continues at coordinate 3,964,777 of JAQQZU010000037.1, read as the reverse complement.
GTCAGTACATTTGCTGGTCAGAAACGTAATCTAAGTGCTGTAACAACTATGAACTTGTACTTGCTTATGTTCATTCTCTCTGATTTTTTTATCATCTTTTTCAGAGCATTAGACAGTATCTTGTTCAGTAAGGTTGTTCTTAACTTATCTAGGCACTAACTTAGCTAGAAAAGAAGCTAGCTATACAGAAACGTAGGCAGTCATAAACCTAGCTTGTCAGGCACTTAGTAATGCTGTGATAACTATCAGCTTTTACATTATCTGCGATTACCCTGACTCTATCATCATTACATTTTTCACAAACAATCTATTCAGTCTCTAAACATAGCTAGTTAGTAAATTAGCTCATCCTTAATTTATCTAGTCAACAACTTATCTAGTTGCTAGTCAGAAACTTAGCTAGACAGTGAAGTAGCTTTTCCTTAATATATCTAGTCAGCGACTTAGCTAATAAAATTTGCTAGTCAGGAAGTTAGCCAGTGATTAGCTTAGGAAGTTAATAGCAATAACTACTCAGTAGCTTGTTTTATCAGGAATGTATTTAGTCTGAAACTTAACTAGTCACTAATTTAGCTAGTCAGGAACTTATCTAATCAGTCATGTAGCTTGTCAGGACAGAAGCTAGTCATTAGCTAGCCTGTCATTAACTCATCTAGTTCCAGTAAATCAGCTGGCCAGGAGAAATTGATCTAGTCATTATCTTAACTACTCAATAACGTAGCTAATCAGGAACTTAACTTGTCAAAGTTTGCCAACCAGTACCTTAACATGGATGTGACTTCTATCATCCTTTACATGGTTAAGTTCATTCTCCCTGTCTCGATCTTCTTTTCCTACAGAATAACATTTTAGGAAAACTGAAAGAGTAAGTTTCCACATACATGACTCATATTTGTGTCCTCCTGCCCTGCGCAGTTCACTTCACACTTGAGAAAACAGCCCTTTCAAACTAGAGAAATAAACGTTTAGACATTCCTACCACTAAACTCATGAATGTGATTTTAACCTCTTATTTTTCCTTCTTTGATGGAGCTACAGTACCCATAGCTGGAGCTGTGGGAATCCTAAAAATATATGAGCCATTTAATTGTGTTGATCAGGAGGACAATCATGTGCAGACGATGACATAGTAAAAACCGGGTTGTGTTTTTCTTTAAAAGTGTATTTTTATATAGATTTCTGTGGTTAGTAATCCAAACGTCATTCATGGTCATGTTATTTTAAAGTCCATTAATTCGAAGGTCTCTGTAAATCTTCAAAAGTGTGTGTACGTAAAACTGCGCATGTATATGTAATGGGGGAGTTTGTATGAATCAAACTGAACTCTGGCTCACCTGTGTGTGTGTGTGTGTGTGTGTTGGGGGGGGGATTTGGGTATGCAATCCTCCAACTATTTCTAGGGAAAACAGAGTAAAAGTAAATTTTGTGCCTAATTTCTTGAGAAACTTTCCTTCCAGCATTCCCTTTTCTTGAGCCCTATACTAGTCCAACTAGCTTTGGGACCTGTCAATCAAACTGAGTGATCCTGCCCATTGGCCATCCTCTGACCTTATGCTGACCTCTGATAGGAGCAACCACTGGAATGAACCAGGTGCCTATGGAAACAGTTTTGACATCTGTCTCTGTCATCATGTTCAAAGGTAAAGAGTAAAAGCTTTTAAAAAAAAAAAAAAAGAAAGAAAGAAAAGATACTGGATAGGCATGTCAGTCAAACATCTTTAGATGTTTTCCTGATTCCGTTGCACCTCCACTGGAAAATAAATAATGCAAAAAAACATAGCACTGGGTCAATGGAAATGGAAATGAAAAGAAAGAAAGAAGTTCACCTACTGAGGTGATTTTTTTTTCTTTTTTTTTTAATAAGGCATGGCCACAAGTTAATGTTTCAGAGTCACAAGACAGCAAAGTCATATTAATGCTACATAATATGTTGTGGAAACTCATTAAGGTACTCGTTGATACCAGTGGCAATCATGACACTGAAATTAGTAGACTATTCTTAAGCTTATACTTAATAAGCAATCAGGGGCATCATGGAACAATATTACTTAGCCCTGTTCATGTTGGTTGCTGCCATGCTAGCAGTGAACTCCTTCCACTGAATTCTATGTGGAGTATATTATAGTGTCTAAACATTATTTTTAATAGAAAGCATGAGGATGTCTGGCAAGAGTGTTCAGAGCAGCAACAGTGAACGTATCTTGGTACTCAGTGCTTGCAGAAATGAACTACTCTCTCTCCCACATGTGCGACAATTTGGCTGCATCCTCACTTTCACTGTGCCACAGTATTGTTATTATTGCATCTATAAACATCATATGTATTTTTGTGACCAACTGTTAATTTTTTTGGGCCATGAGGAAAAAAGTAATTTTGAGAATTCACTTAAAGCTAACAGTATCCTTGTCACAACACCAGCGGTGCCAGACTTGATGCATCATTCCAAGACTGTAATAGTGAAATATAATCCATCATCTCCATGTTTAGGTTCCTGTGGCTACAATGGTCTAATTCAACTGACTTCTCTAGCTTACTTATTTTAAAATACAATAGTTACTACAAGTTAAGCATTTAATGGCCACAGCTTAGCTTGAGAAATATAAATTATGGCCTTAATTAATAGAATTTGCATTAGAATTTGACAATTTGACATCTAGCACAGGTAATTCTCTCTGCTTGCCTTGGGTCGAACCGGTGAATGTTCCATGATCCAGTCCACTGACATTTGAATGCATGAGCAGGGGATTAGTGTCAGAGTGCAAGTCATACAACAAACAGGCTTGACGAAAGCATGCGCTGTTTGCAGAAGCGAGAAATAATGCAGGTTTTCTTCACATTCCCAACCAATGGAACGGAACAGAGCCAGTCAGTAGAGATTAAGTCCCTTTGTGACTTGCACATATTTATCAAGTTCCAAGCACTGAGTGTGCAGAGATTAAGTCTGTTTATTGGTGATGTAAAGTTTACTCAAAAAAAGGGGGCATGGATGACTCAACTGCGCAGAGCAGAACACAAGGGCTTCAGGCTGGATTTGCTCATGCATGACGGGAGCACATTGCCTGCACAAGGAACATTTTCTATTGAAACAGTTCATCAACAAATACGTAATTGCACAGCAATTTCCAAAGATGGTTGATCCTACATTACACAGTGCATGGCAGAGCGTGTACTCTCACAAGGGTGCTTTCTTGGCATGAAGCACTGTTTCTCAAAGTGAAATACATGTTTCATTTTGCTTCGATGAAATGGATTAAGAGTTTCTTAATAATTAAGGGGAAAACAGAGAAGGAGTGGCACAAGAGGTGTTAATGCCGGAGGGCTATAAGGGCATTCAATGCGTTTTCGAAACCATAACAACCTGTGTGTGTGTGTGTGTGTGTGTGTGTGTGTGTGTGTGTGTGTGTGTATGTGTGTATGCACAGTCTGAACAAAGGATTAGGATGAAAGGGTCTACACTTCTGGATCCATACTAGATGTAGATTTTGAGATTTAAGGCAAAAACAAAGAATTAAAGCCCTGAACTAATGTGCACTGCAGCTGGTCTCCAAAAGGCCCCCAAAGCCTGGAGCAGAAAAGAAAATGAATACATACTCTCTCTCTTTCTCTCTCTATCTGTGAAACTCTGAAAGAGACATTGAGGTCTGGATGCAGCTGTGCAGGCCTGGCGAAAGCATACGACCTAATGAATTATATCATCAGCAGTTGTGTGGCAGTAACAGTAACAATTCTAACTTCTCTTCCACGTCTTGGTCCATCTTTCCTCTCCACTGACACCTGATGGATTATTCACATAGCCAAACCCATACTACGGTTAATATATCTTATCCCACGCTGCATTGCCTATGGAAAGTACAAACTGTAGAATTACTGTAAAGAACTGATTTGAGTACTGTGGATCAGAATCAGAACCAGAAACTGTACTGCATTTGGTCTATGAGAGTACAATACGGGCAAAATTGTGCACCATATTAAACATACACATATACAGTATATGATTTTCAAAACAAGACCATTGAAATTATCAATGGTTTTGTGCTGCAAAAAGTGAACATGTTAAAGTTAAGTTGTATTGTATTTGTATTGTCTTAAGTTGTATGAAATGTTGTGTTTCTGTTATAGCTTTACTCCCACTATAGTAATTACCTCATCATAATAAATGGTATAGAGTTACAATTAAATTATACCACAGTGCCGTTGAATAAACTGGGACTTGTATGGCGGATTGTCCACTTAAATGAGTAAAAGAACATTCCTGATGTTTATGTCGCATTTTTGAAGTTTTTGAGTTGCTTTTTGTTGTTTCTCGGTAACATGAGAAATAACTTCTTAGTATCTCCAATAGAGGGAAAGAGAAGAGCAGAGAGACTGGTTTATAGCTGTTATATCAACAAGTGATAACTGGAACATTTCAAAATATTAATAATATAAATTAATATTAAAATAAAATTATAAAATTATATTAATATAATTTAATTATATTATCATATATTATTATGTTAAAATATAATTTAATATTAATATTAAATGTAAGTATATAAAGATTAAAAAAGAATATACAAGAAATTGTTATGTTTGGCAAATTGCTGTATAATATGATATAATATGAAACACTTCAGGACATGCTTGGCACTGGGTCACATCACATAAGCACACATCCCATTGTGTTTGATGCCTTACGTATTAAGCATTATAGTGTTACAGTTGAACATATCCTAGTCTCAGCCTCAAATGCTCCACCAACAGGATAGAGTGCTTTTGCACACTTTTCTGGCAACAAGCTTCAGAATCTTGAAGACTGCAATCTTCTGTGTGCTGAAAAACAAACTTTGGTGCACCCCAACACAATGAGAGTTTTGGAGCATGATACAGTCACTGGAATGCCATGTTTAAAAGTTCTTAAAGAGATTCATGTGAAGAGCTTAGTGGTGACTAATTGAGATAATCATGTTTGCTGACAGGATGTGGGAAAAGGTCTGGGATTGGTCATCAGCCATGTCTGTCAAATGTCCTCTTTCTGTGAAAAGTAGGTGGTTTTTGGATGTGATTATTGTAAGAAACTTAAACAAAGCTAGAGGTCTAGTTATCATGAAGTACCAGAGTGAAAGTACTGCCTTATAGTAAAACCATATGGAGGAGTAGTGAATTTTTATAGGGCTAGTAAATAAGTAAGTAAAAAGAAAAACAAGGAGCAGACCGTTCCTTGCACATTTAAAATGTTTGGCAATTTGAAAATAATAGGTAACTCTAATGTGGCTTAAGAAAGCTATGGTTTGTGGCACTTACAGGTTACTTCTTCCCTTGTCAGCAGTCTTGAAGCACATAATATATTTCCTTGGTGCTTCTTGGAAACCCTTTAAGCAAGAAATAAAACTGATTTATGACCTTAGGAAGCCTATGACCCTGTGTGTGTGTGGGAGGCAGACGCCTGGCAGCATGCTGACCTGTGTATCGGGGTTAGCAGAGACAAGCGGGGGCGGCCGGTAGTGGGCTAATTGCTACTTTAAATACATTAGGTAAAGCTCCGAAATAAAAGACAGCAGCTGCATGAGCAGAACAGCATTAGACTGCTATTAATGAGGTGTTGGTGGAAGGAGAGCGATTACAGTCCAAGCCACTGATTGCTTAATGATAGGAAGGGATTCAAAGGCAATCAACTTGATTTGGCCGCCCCCACATATGATGTCAAGCTGTATTTAATTTGGTGGAAATCTTACATTTTGAAGAACATTGTAATTGGATTTTTTTGAGATTGGGTAAAAACATTTACACTGCTAATTGTTTAATGTCATGAAATCGCCAGAAATAGTTTGCCACATGTCAGAGTTATTATAGTGTATTCTTTATATGAATGTAATAATGTAGAATAAAATATAGGGATACATTTATGGAACAATATAATAAGTATTTTATTTTCTTAACTCAGAGCAGCAACAACAATTATACAATTAATAAAACCTGACATAACGGGCGTGCTGTTAAAGGGGTGAGCGTGATGTGTCTCCGCACAAAGCGAGTTAATCTTACCTCCGCAAAACAGATTATTTTCCAATAACAGCACATCCTGAACTGTTTTATTCTTCTTATACCACAGCAATTTGCCAATACTAACAGTTTTATTTGTTAAAAAATTAGGGGAAATCCTGAAGACAATCTACTTCCATTTATCACTTATGTTCTAGTAGCTATAAACAGTCATTCCTTCATTATACTGCCTTTTTTTTCTCCCTTTTACTTAATAATACAAAAACTGCAGCTTGAAAATGAGTCATACTTTTGCTATAAATGTAGTTGCAATAGAAACGCATTCAAATGAGCACGTTAATATATACCTGAGATTTGTCTTGCAGCTGGAACGACTAGCAGGGTTGCTTTTCTGAACCAAGGATTCGATTGTGGTGTGGTATTAAAAAAAAGTGTAAAATTCCTAATAAATTTTATTCCACTTTGTATTTACACTCATTAGAAAAAACCACAAATCAGCACAGGTTTTTAAAAAATATAACCTATAAAACTGCTATTGTTTAATCATACCCAGTGCTTTGCTCTATTTAGTCCAGATACAGCGCTGTGAGTTTCGACTTCATGCTCATGTTTATGTTAATGACAGGTTTTCATCCTCTGCGGTGGAAGACAAGAGGGTCATTGTTAGTGTGGTTTAGGGGAGGATCCTCTGCTCTGGATGTTCTGCGGTTTCAGCACTTCCCCTATCATAACACAGAAAGAGGCGGACATGCGGATGTTTGAACGAGTTTTTCTTTCAGGGCTGATCTGTAGCTGCTGGAGTGTAAGCTACGCTGACAGGTGAAGGTGTGCAAATTCTTTTTTTTTTAGCAAGAAGGCGGCAGGTCGGAGAACTGGATGGGGGAGTTGACGTTACAGCTCCTCATCTGACCCTGATCTGAACTTGAGGGGACAGGAAAGAAAATTACAGCCTCTACAATTGGGGCTGTTCTACCTGCAGGCTGTTTCCATAACTCATCCTTACCTTGCTACACAACAATTACCCAGAATGCCACAGGCCTGCTGAGGCCTGTTACACCAAAACACAATTATGAGACCCTTCTCTTTTTCTGTACTGGAGGATCAGAGTAATATATGTCAGTCACATGAAACCTTCAGGGGTTTCGTAGCTTAATGGTTAAAGGTTCGGGGTTCTGTGCTAGTGGCCTGAATTAAAATCTCAAGACTGGCTGAGAAACAACGCAGGATCCTTTTGGCATATCCAGCCTGACTACACTCTCTTAAAAAGGGAGTCTCAGGGGTCCTTGAAAAATTAATAGGTGGAACTTTCTAAAGAGGTTCTACATGGAACCATTTCTGAAAAGGAATACCTTTATTGTAGGGAGCTTTAAAGGTTAACAAACCAAAGAACATTTATGGTCCTCAATGGAATCTTTTTGTCCTAGAAGTGTATGTTTAGTTTGGATTATACCTCACATTATGTACTGTACTTTGGATTAAATTAACTTCCAAATGAAAAAAAACCAAATGGCATCACTAGTCATGGTCTGAACCCAGCCATCGCAGCTAACGAATATAGAAACCAGACCATTTCATGCAAGCACAGACCTGCTAGGCGATCTAAATTTAATTATTTGGAAACATCCATTGACTGATTGAGAAGATGATTGTCATATCCAAAGGTGTGGAGGAAACTAAAACAAATGCAACATTTTGCATTCATGTGATTATGAAATTGCATTCCTATCAGCTTTATGTTATGGAAGGAAATTAAAATAAACCCTCTGGCTAGTTATATAATATTGGATTCTTTTGTGCGACTGGAGACATGGGACTAATTACTGTCAATTTGTAAGTATGGGCCATTTTGTTTTGTCAATCAGAGAGAATGAATAGTTTGTTCAGTGCTGAGCTCAGGTTACAGTCTGTGTGGAGTTTGGCACATTCTCACTGGTTTCTTCCAGGTTCTCAGGTTTCCTCCACCTCCCAAGAATATGCCAGTATGTTGACTGGCTAAGTTGTATCTAGGTGTGAATGAGTATGTAATTGTTGCTCTGTAATGGATTGGCATCTCATCTAGGGTGTATTCCTGCCTCATGCCCGGTGTTCCTGGGCTAGTTTCTGGATTCACGATCACCCAGAGCTAGTCAGAGGGTCTTAGTGAAAACTGCAAGAATTTTTATTGCTTTTGGTTGGGGTAAATTGTGAGACATTGAAAACGTGTTTCTGATGAAGGGGAGAAACATAAAGAATACATGCAAAGGATGATAGTAAAGGATACGTACATGTACAACTTTCATTTTAATCTGTTAGTTGACCAACTCAGGGATCCATGTCACTCATTTACAGCTGAAAAGCCTAAGTAAATCGAGTCAATGTGCTGAGGTTAGTTTTTCTTTCTGTGCTCAATACATTAAGCTTCTCTATTGTCATGAGGATGAAAATGTTGCTAAGGCCGAAGCCTTCCAGTGAAGTCAGCCATTTATTCTCAGCTTAACCTCCGATTCTTAGCTAGGACTTGCAGCCAAAACCAATAGTGACCGAGCTGCCAGTGGCTTATTAGGGTTGGCACTTGTCTCCATGTGGACTTGCCCCTTTTCTCTTGTTGCTGGTATGCAAATGCTAAATATTGTCTTGCTTGTATACAAATGTGTGTATTGTAGTGCCCATGTCTCTGTTCTGTAAAGTTAAAGACCATGCTGTAAAGGGGAGGATTCAGCATGGGGATTGTTGTGAAACAGCTTGTGCAAGATATGTTATGTAAAGAACTGGTGACTTGATGGTGTGATTAGCATGTTTCATCTTACCCCTCTTATTTATCTAGCTATTAAACATTCTATCTCTTCCATAATAGCAAGCTAAATGGGAAGCTATCCAGAAAACATTAACTAATTTATGAGAGCGTAGCAGAAATATAAAGTTTTCTTTTTAGAAGAAAAAGAAAACAATTACATGATTAAATTGTACCCATCCCAGAAACCTCCAAAATAAAACTTTGCAGAATCTTTGCAGATCAGGTTTCCTCACATTAATCCAAAATGGCTCAAATGAAGATGAGCCAATGTTTCAGACTTGTTGTGATGATGTCATAAATTTCCCAAGCTATTGATTGGCTGGTGTTGGATGTTCACCCTGTGGTGGCTCCAAAGAAGAAACTAGCTATCCAACTTGATCAAAGCCTGACTTTCACTGTGCGAGTGTGAAGGCCTTGTGGTGAGCCGCGCATGCCATTACTGCTATCGGTTCTTTATTAAATTTACGTATATATATATATATATATATATATATGTATATATATATATATATCAAATAACACAAAACAGTGAATTACACCACCTTGGATTAATAAATTTTTTATTTAGCTACCATTACCAAAATGGATGCACACATTTAGGGTAAAGCGGTTACGACAACATAACACAGGATTTTTAGTGCTTGAATGTTTGCATGTGTTACCATTAATATGGTAACTGGGCCGCTGGGAAAAGGGTGCATGGGCGGAAACGAACACTTTGTGTCCGTGTTCCTGTGGGAAATGGACTGTTGGGGGTTTGGTGGAGGGGGACTTCAAACTGGTTCTGTAAACAGCATGATCTTTGCAGTTATGGAACCGAGACTAGCTCCAACATCACATAAAAACATTGATTTGGTAAAATATATTTATGGTTTCTTAAAGTTGATGTGTCAAATCAACTTTCTGGCCTTTTTCCAGACCTGCCACTTTGACATATGATGGGTTTTCTCAATCCTTCACATGAATCTATCAAAACATAAGACCTAATCAAATAACACCACAAAATTAAGTGAAATGACGAATAAAAGACACAAAGGAAATTGAATGGTTGTGGCAATGATTTGCTTTTGCTTATTTCTGATTTTATCTGAAATTGTATGACGTAATCCCAATAAAATCTTGACCAAATCCTATATCTGACTGTGTGAGTATGTTCTTCATGTTAGATTATATGATAAAGACCCTCTAATGATAGACCTGTAACTAAAGGAAATTACTACGTTCTGGGAATCTGGGATTGTACAGAAATTGTATTCGCATAAATATGAGTATTCTTCAACGTGAGCTTGAACTTGTCCACTAGCATTTTTGTTTACATTTCACCATTGCCAATACGATGTGTGTAGCTGTCAGGTGAGTTTTGCGTTATCATATGCTGTGTTCCTATCGGTGGCTTTTAGATGAACGTCAAAGCCATGTTTATGGTCTGAGATTTCATTTTAAAATTTTTTTACACTGCCTGAACTTTGTCGTCAGTTGTCTTTTATTGCAATGTCAGTGAAATCAAAATCAGCTTAAAAATTAATTCGGGCTTTAGGGAAGTTTGTTTTGTGTTGTGGTATTTTTGTTGTGTTATGCATCTCCCAGCTATGATGCTCTTTTTTCCTTTTTACACTCTGTAAAAGTTACTGCAAAAAAAATGATAATGCAAAGCAACAATAATTCTCATCGAGTGCTGCTGCTTTGTAAATGATTTAAAATCTCCGTAGCGACCTCCTGACTCTTGCTTCATGTTTAGTAAAAAAAGGCGAGTCGAAGCAGTGCACTTCTTTTCAGGAGTGCTGTTTCATAATTGCAGATCCAGTTTCCTGTCTTTGTACATTTAAGTGACCTTACCTGTCTTTCCCTGCCTCAGGTCAGCTTTTACCCTCATCTTTACCTTACATACACATTCAGACATACTAACTCATAAGCACAATGCATTCACACACATGAAGGAGCACACAGACACATAATGGCTTGCACACAGATGTATGCACCTTGCAGTGTTCAGAAAGAACAGTATGATCTAAATGCAAGACGCATACCAAGAACCACAGACACACACAATTGTAAGTGGAACCATTAATTGTAGCTGCTGGCTGAAAGCATGCTTGGTGTGTGTGTGTGTGCGCACAGGGTGTAGAGGTGCACTGTTAGCTCATAATATTTATTCTAGCAATCATCCATGAATGCCTTCAGCCCACACAAATACGTTACACACTCCAAACCTGTTGGATGGGCTCACTGCGAAATCGTTCAGGTTTTAAAATAGGGCAGCAGGGAGGAAGTGTTGCGAGAGATTAAAACGTGTTACAACACACCCTGTCTCTTCTGTTTATTTGTAATTGGACAGGTTGTGGTGCATGCGCGATTCAAAAGAAAAGATGAATTATTTGTGTAATAGAGGGCAAAGCATTATTAATAAGCCGTGGGTTTGTGCTAACTTGCTGTAACGCAGAAAAGGATGAATTAAGTGTTTTATGAATGAAATAACCCTATTCAGCAACTCTGTTTGAAAACTGAATTCAGCGGCCTGGGAATGATCATGAAGACTTACTGACGTCAGCGAAACACAAGATGCTTGTATTGTATGGCCAAAGAGTAAGCCAGTGTGAAATGCTTCCAGGAAATATTGCCTAATGCTTTATTTAAAAAAAAAAAAAAAAAAAAATTAGGAACACTTTTTTTTATGAGGCACAGATTCAAAAACGAATAGTTAAGTTGATAACAATTCCTTGTAAACATTCTCGGACAAAACTCTAACAATGTGCTGTAAAATATTAAATACAATTAATAACTTGTATATACAATAAATCTAAAAAAAAGGTTACATTTCAGGCATTTAATGATTTTTTTTAACATATCATTCACTTTAATGGATGAATTCCATTAAATGTTTATAATCCTTATTAACAAATAATGCGGTTGTTTTAGAATTATTCACCGGTTTATTCAACACGTGATTTACAATGTAATGCATTTTTTAAAACTTTATAAGGCATTCTTTTAGACTTTATGAAATTGCTTACAAGGAATCATTACCAGTAAACAATTATATATACAGACGTAATGAAAGTCCATAGTTTCAACACCACATGTATTTGAAAACGTTGCATACCACTGAGTGACCTTTGACCCTGATTTAAATGATTATTGTCTTTATTAAATGTCATTAAATACACACACAAAAAAAAAAACCCACCCTCAAGGTAGAAATTACAGTTTGGGTGAGGTGGGGAAAAAATACAATTGGTAGCAAATATTTATAGTCAACTTTCTTTCATTTTTTTTACAAAATGAAAAGTAAAATCAGTTGCTTAGGAACAAACACTCGCAGATTTCCTATCAATCTATATTTTATGGCATAGTAATGGATAGCTTTTCAAACAAACTGTAAAAAAAAAAATTAACAGCATGAGCTTTACAGCATATATATATATATATATAATTTTTTGTATTTATTTATTTTTATTTTTACATAAGGCAGAAATGAGCCAGGAGCTGGAAGCGTGTTGCACAGATCTCTATTTAGTTGATTGTCAGTCAGCAGGGTGGAGGTGTGTGTGTGTGTGTGTGTGTGTATGTGTGTGTGTATGTGTACCTCTGCCTTGGGCCACCCTGCCCCCTGCACACACTTATGTTTGTCAGTTTCCTCATTTTACCAGCTGCCATGGTGATTTATGAATTTGTTCACATCCCTGACAGGTAAAGAGGATTTATTTAAGGCATAAAAGCCAGGCTGCCTCAAATGGCCTGCCCATCTCAGCTCCACAACACATTAACACAGAGGAAAAAACACGAAAGTAGTAATTTATACTGTCCATAAGATCATCCCAGATATTTTATATGAATGTCACTTTGCAGGGTTTTATACAGTTTAAACAAAGCTTGGCTCCTACACACATAATAAATACAAAGTATTAATTATTCAAATAGTTTGTTATGAGTACAAAAGTCCTGAAATTTTAGCAACTTCTTAAAAACAGGGCCCTAATTTTAGCTTTAAAAAAAAGAGAGAAATCCTCTTTGGAAAATTATTATTATTATTATTATTATTATTATTATTATTATTATTATTATTATAAGAATGATTAATGATAATAATAATAATAATGATAATAATAAGATAATTATTATTTTATGCATTGTTATATTAATATTATTAATACAATATAATAATATAAAAATAATAATAATAATAATAATAATAATAATAACAAAAAAGAAAGATAGATAGATAGATAGATAGATAGATAGATAGATAGATAGATAGAAAGAAAGAAAGAAAGAAGGGGAAAATATTTTTCAACTTTTTAAAATATTTGAATGTTGTATTTTGTATTTTTAAAGGCTGTTGTGTACTTAAAAGTCCTGAGAGTACATAAACCTTTTAAAAAAGAAAAGAAATGTTGTTTGAAAAATATTTTTACAAAAAGATTTTTTTAATATCCATTTGTTGTCATGTAAAAAAAAGAAGAAAGTCCTGAAATTACATAAAGCTTTTCAAAACACAAACAGACTTTTGCTTTCCAAAAGAGAAAATGTGCTTTATAATAATAATATTAATAATAATAATAATAATAATAATAATAATAAAGTTTGGTATTAATTGAACCCTAAAGGGTTTTTTATGAATTGTTTTGCCCCCCAACCCTTTGCCAAGCTTCATTTACAAAGGCATATATAATCATATTAAAAAAATAATAATAATAACCTCCTGTACAAGTGTGAACCTGTGTTCATTCATGGAAAAAAATGCATTTGAATGTGATGATAAAAAGGCACTACTTCCTCTAAGGGTATTTCAATATTTCAGAAATATGATCTTTGGCAGAGAACGAGACATGGCTGTACACAGACGACACAAATTCAACAGAGGCAGTAAAGTAGGCAGCCGTTATGGTGTAGGAGAGCAAATCGCTCAGGAAAAGTAAAAAATAAACACTTACTGTCTGTCCGTGTGGTACATGGGGTACCAGTGTTAGGAGAATTTGTTGAAGTGCATTTGGCTGCACGCAGGTGATCATAAAATACTGAAAAAAAGGAGCCAAAGAAGTATGTAAAGCAACATTACAGCGTGAAGCGCTGCTCCTTAAACGAGCCCGAATGTCTTTTCATGTCTTTGGCGCTATGGATCGGAACCACTTTCGGGACCCTTCAGTCTTTGGCACGGTGTAGATGCTAATTTAGCTCTCTGGTGTTAACTGGGGAACTTGTTCACCATGTGAGGCCTCCAGAGGCAGGGAATGGAAGAACTCGTTCTGCCTGCTTGTGCTCAGGTCTTGTGGTTGTGACTGAAACATTTCTCCTTGTGTTTTGAATTGCTCCTGGACCTCAGCTTGAACTTCCCCTCTCAGCTGCTCCTCTTCCTCAGCCATTTGGGCGAGCCGGCGTTCCTCTGCCTCAATCTCCTCCGTGGTGGGGATGGAGTTCTTCTTGGGTCTGCCTTTAGGCTTTGTAGGGGCCTCGTGTCCTCCTTTTAGCACCTGGAGACACACAGAGAGACACACAATGCTCTTTAATGGGGCCATGACAAATAAATTCCAAGGTCAAAGGTCAGTGTGGTTATTATAGTGATTAAGGGAAACCGTATGGTTAATTCTTCTAGAGAGCTTTAGTTTTTGGATGAGATGTTGATGCAGATCTGCGCTGAATCACTTTTTCATGTCTCTCAACTTGCAAAATGCATACACACACTTAAGGCACACACTGCCTCTAGGCTGAAGCCTTCTCGACATTACTGTATATATGATGTACAGGTTAAACACCGTCTAATGGATTTTTAATGGTAGGGTTCAAATTTCTGCTCTGCAGCCTGGTGGTCCATTTTACTTTTACTTTAGTTATGAAGTACAGACATCCAGATGATAAGGTAAAGATGATATATAGCATGGCAAAACTGCTCAAAAGTAAGTCAGCCACTGTGAGACGTTTTAGCTCCTACAGCACCACTTGCTGTGCTATGTATACTGAAAGTTTATTACATATAATACCTTCTAGATTATATACTATACATACACCATATTGTCATAATCCTAACACAGACATGCCAATATTTACAGTTTCATCATACATTTGCATCTTGCAGTGACTACTTTCGCATTATCTAGGTTTTTATCTAGATATTAGTGAACCTCATTCATATGAGCTGGTAGAAAACAAGAAGTCATTATGACACTATGGTCTCTGTTATTGGTTTTTAAAAAAGAGAAATTATTAATTACTAATATTAAGGAGCAGTCAAGACATTTCTTATACAAGCTATTTTCTTATATCTGAAGGAAAAAATGAATTAGCTAGCTGAACTTTACATAGACATTCTCTCCAAAATGACACCTGCCACAACTATCATACAGTTGACATGTGCAACTCAATACTATCACATGATCAGCTATCTGACATGCTACCAAATTAAAGTCTAGCTTGAGGTAAATGGGAGAAATGAAAAAGGGTTAAACACATAAAAAATGTAGAATGTGTTTTGGTTGTTGGGAATTAAAAGCACATGTACATAAACGGGGCTGCAGAGGGGGCATAATATATAGTACCAATGTTAATTTTATTTTAAAAATGTATAAAATAAGATTATATAATGATCAGGTTGGTTTTAAATCCATTTGCAATTAAATAAGTGTATTTTTTATCATTTCTGCTGTGAGCACAGAGTCATCCTGTCTAAGATGGGTGTATAGATGTGTGTGGGTGTGGCAGAAATATCATCAGTATTTCTGGGAGTTTTTTGTATGCAGGTGCTGACCGGGTGAATGGTGTGCTGGGTTGGGCTACCATTATTAAAAGATATTGTTGGTTGATCTTAAGTCAGATTAGCTGCTCTCGTTACCTATAAGAACCAAATGACTAAGCGCATATTGTTAGCAGAATATTGGCCCTAAGTGTGAAAGTACCAGATTTGTAACATCACATCTGCTATTGAGCTGCTCCACCCACATCAGCAATGAAGTGCTCATTTTTACGCAGAAAAATAACTGTTATTATATCAAGGCTATTATATTGGACTTACCATTTTCTTCCATTTCATGCGTCTGTTCTGGTACCAAGTCTTGACCTGGAGCTGGGTGAGACCGAGAGACTGAGCCAGGTCCAATCTGCACATAGACAAACACACAGAGTGCAAATCAAGACTACCTGTGAGAAAATGAGCACAAATGATTACAAATGAAAATAATGAAAAAAAAGAAAAAAAAAACTTTACTCATCCAACAACCAGAGAAAGCAAAACTCTAAATCTTATTGATTTTCACGAAAGATAATAGGTTGGTTCGTATCTTTCTCGCATTGCAAAGCTGTGGGACTATGAAAAGCACCGACTGTCACGGATTTCCCTTTCTCATCACAGTCCCCACGGCAACAAGCATCATATGATTTTGTTTTCATTTTTCTTCTAGCCCCGTCTCCACCCCTGTCCTCTTATTCGTCTGTTACTGATTGTGTTCACCTGTACCAGTCTTTTGTCTCTGTATTTACCTGTTCTATTTCTCATTGTTTTTGACCCATGCCTGTGTACTTGTCTATAATTACACTGTTTGCCTGGGCTCTGACCCAGATTTGCCCTAATAAAACACATACTGCATTTGCTGCACTTGTGGTACACCAAAGGCATGGTCTGGCTTTTGGTACGGATTACTTTTAATTGGCATATTAATTAGCTTGAACGAATGCTACACAAATTAGCAATATGAAGGGAAAACTCGACTGAACTGAGTAAAATATAATACAGTACAGTGTAGGGCAAAACTATACCTCAAATGTTAAGACGAGATGCCGTCGCCTTGCATTGAAACACTTCATAGAGCAAAAATGAAGACACTAAGCAGATCCCAGACTCCAAAAAATCTCTTTGTGAAGACTTTCTGCCTTCTTTTTTGAAGATGCAAGCACAATGCTTTATCATTAAATGAGAAGATAAAGACAACTCACTTATTTTGCATTAATGCACCAAATTACCTTGTCATACTTTTTACTTAAAATAACCCGTTGGACTTTTGACTTGTCTGGTGTCCTAGCTGATGAATTTATGATTTGTCCATCCTGAGTTTGCACCTGTTAGGAATTTCCAGTAAAATAATTGTAAGACCTATTAACATGGCAGCAAAAGGGAAGACCACTGATACACATCCTAAAGTCATCTGTTATCCTCCGCATAAACCCTAGTGGGTGGCCGTCGCTGCCGGTCCAGATGTCCATCTACTCACAGCATAATCAGTAAAACTGCAGTGGCAAATCAAAGGAGGACACATTGTTCTGTCTGGAATAGTCTTCCCAGCATGACTGTAATTGCAGACCTTCCACTCAATTCTGTCACCATTTATCTATACAGGAAAAAAGGTAATCCTAACTTACGAGCTCATTGCTGTCTTCAAGGCAGCCGGGCTTCCTTTGGCCACTCCGGCAAGCTTTCCATGACTAATTCAGCGATTGGTTTGGCGGTAATGTGATAGCCATGGCTGGGCCTGGACCGTTCAGAGAGCGCTGTATCAAACAGCCGTGCTATCAAACGATCACACAGAGATTCCTGCCATGTCTTCCTTCAAAGTAGCTCGCAGCAGCCCGGAAGGATTAACTAGCTCTACCGCACTGCCTCTCCCAGCCAGGCAGTCAAACACTCGATGTCACTTTGATGTCAAACACATAGATCTGTTGAAGCTGAGCAAATCAGTACACACAGAGAAATCAATTGTCCTTCTCTCTCTTGTAATGTCTCTCTCTTTACATGGGTTACGATATCTAAGAAATGAAATGAGGTTCCTGTCTCAAGTGGTAATGCGTAGAAACAATAACGTATTAGAACGAGAGTATTAATATAAGCCTGTGATTTGCAGCTGGAATAATTGTCGTAGCTGCTCTTAATATCTTCGGCAACTTTTATTGGCCCTTTGGCTTACTCAATTTCTTTAAGCTGTTCGATCCTACTTCTGTAAATATAAAATATAATATCCTAATTACATAATATGCTGTTACCCAGAGAAATATGGCTTCTCTGGCCAGTTTTGTCTTCCATAAAGATTTTTTTCCTTGCCATTGTCGCATATGGTTGCCTCATTACGAGCCCGAACATGGACGCTTTGTGAATGAATATACAAATAAAGCTGAAATGAATTCTTTTTGAGCATTTGCTTTTATACAAGAAACATACACCTACGTGGCACTTTGGACTTCTTTTAAACTCAAATGATTGATGATGATGATTATAATCATCTGTACCTTATGAAAACGATTAGGACTGAATTATATAAATTGTACAAATTTGTATGTTGGCATGTTTACTACTAGTTTTATGAGGTTTTGATTATGTGGCCACTTGCACACTTTCAGCTGTGGCTGCTGAGCTCAGGAGCCAAAAACCACAACACACAGTGACAGAGACAGAGAGAGAGAGAGAGAGAGAGAGAGAGAGAGAGAGAGAGAGAGAGAGAGAGAGAGAGAGAGAGAGAGAGACAGAGAGAGAGACAGAGAGAGAGAGAGAGAGAGAGAGAGAGAATGAAGAAACAGACCAGCAGTATGGTGATCACATCCTTCCTACACCCTCAGGATGGGGATTTCCCCCGGTTTATGTTCTTCATTCAGCTGGGACTTTAATTAGTTCACTTCTAAAACTGCATCAGGTATCAGATGTATGTGTGTGTGTGTGTGTGTGTGTGTGTGTGTGAAGCGTAAGAAAACTATGGCCGAGTACTCCACAGTAACAGGCTTAATATGAAACCTTCCAGCCTGTTAATTAACAGGCATTAATCTATTTACCCATGAGGGTGTTTAGTTATGAAAAATGCACTTCTCTTTAAATATAGAGCATAGCACAAAAGTCTTAGGCAACTGTAATGAAAATTTGCTTTATGCTGCTTTATCCCTGTCAAGTTTATGCTGGATCCAGATCCTATGCTGGGAAAAACTGGGAGTTTAGAGTTGCCAATCCAATTACTGACATGTTTTTGGGTGGTGGGAGGAAACCAGAGAACCCAGAGGAACCCATGGGGAGAACATGCAAAACTCTTTAAGAAATATCTGTAGATTTTTCTTTTAGGAATGCAAAACTTTCTCTGTAACTTTTTTCCTTTTTTTAATCTTTGCAAAATGAATTTGCTAAAACTTTGTTTTTTCTACACTTACTATACATATTAAGATATATAAGACATAAAATATAGCAAAATTGTAAAAGGATGCTTAAGACTTTTGCACAGGCCTGCGTATCTCTTTCCTGTTTTTACATTAGTGATACTTTGACTATTATAATAGTTTGGATGTGTCTGAGCTGAGATTTTAGAGAAAGGAGCAATTTACTATTTGTATATTTAATAGTATTTAGCTTCTTCAAGGAACTTGGACCATGCATAACAAGGAAACGCAGGGTTCTACACTGAACATTTAAGGGTTCCCCAAGAGGAACCTACAAAAGAACCAGTGCGTGAAGTGTGACTTTATAGCATAAAGTTTCTTGGACTGATATGGCTGATTTTTGCCAAACAAGTAAATCTTTTCTTTAAAGTGAGTAGGACTAAAAAGTATGAAAAATTGTCTGGGACATTTTGAACCTTACGCTCCTTCATGGTCAGACGTTAGATTTTCTATCTCCAATTTTAAATTCAGTCAATGCCATAATGCAAAGCATGAAGTCTGAAATAAAATGGAAAATGTGCGAAGGCTGAGAAGGAACGACCCACGAGAGGCAACCTAAGACACACCGATTACATCATCTCATTGTACAAAGCTCCAAAGTGTTTTATATACACCTGTGTGTATATTAAATGATCGGCATGGAATCAGTGTAATACATTTCTGTTTGCTGTTATTGGCATGTGTCCCTGTTCTCTTGAATGGGGGTAGTGTTTCTTTTAGAGGATTTCTGGTCAGCTACTCAAAAGCCCAAGGTTAAAATGTTACTATTCTCTCGACTAGAACATTAGGTACCTAATGTTCTGGCTCATGCAGGTTAACCGTGTTTGACACATTCCCAAAAGAATAAATCAAAACGTAGCAGTGATAATCAATGCCATTCAGTTTCCAACATCTGCTTTAGTTTTTTTTTTTTTTTTTTTTTGTCTGTTGCTCAGGTTATGAAAATCGGTTTCATACTTACGTGTACATTCCTGTTTCTCGAAGGATATTGCACTAAAGTTTATGACAGATGAATAAATTACAGCAGTGACCCTGCTGAAGGAAATATGAAGTACAAAAACAGAAAAAAGCAGGTGATCGTGATGTACCCGGTGTTGGAACCAGATGTCTTGTTAACCTTTTAATTTAATTCTATAGTAATGCTAACTTACAAATACAAAAAAACAAACAAACAAAAAAAAAAACCAACTGCAGCTTTTTTAAATGCAAAATAATCCAAATGTTATTCATGTTACAGTGGTGTGCCCCAGTGTCTTTATGGTTTGTAACTATTACTCCTGAACTACTTTATAATTGGTTCCCTGGTTTCCAGCTGAAAAACTGCCAAAGCAACAATGTCTAAATATCCAAAATTTATGGCCATAAGTAGCAATTTATGGGGTCCAAGCACCATTTGCAAACAGCATCCCCAGTGGCCAAATCTTAATTATTCAGAACACTAAAGAGCATAGATGGACATACTGTTAAAGATTTGTGATGGTAGTTCAACACTGTAAAATACTGTACCTGCTGAAATCCCAGCCATGGTTTTTTGTACATAACCCAGTCATCATTAAACACAATGCAATGACACAATGATCCTTATCTCCAAATTTCAGCTTGTTCAGACATATGGTTCCTGAGAAACTGCTAACAAACTGTATATGACGTTATAATGAAAAATAAATAAATAAAGCAAGTGGTGTGCAAACTGCTAATCAGATATATTTTCATTACAAGGCCTTATAAACACTGTATTAGTTCTCATACAAGTGAGCTTGTAAGAAACGGCATAACTACTACATCTAACATTAATCTTTGTACCTTTTCAAACAAATTTTGGATACATTTGAAAACGAGAGACTTTCAGGTGCTGACCTGTCAGGAGTAGAGAGGTACTTCTGCTTCTGAAACTTTTTCTCCAGACCCATGAGCTGCAGCTCGGTGAAGATGGTGCGACTGCGACGTGGCTTCTTCACCCGAGGGCCTCCATGCTCCGTCTCTGACTCGCTGCTGATGCTGAGGGGCGTCTCGCTGGGCACCGGCTCACCTGGCAGTGCGTGCTGGGGCGACAACACGGGCAGGTGGGTGACCCGGCCAGGGGGCGAGGGCTGGGGAATGCGTGCCAGGCTGCTGGGGGGCTGATGGGTGATGACAGACAGCAAGGGGTACGTGCTGAGTGATGATGGGCCTGCAGGAATACGTATCATTTTAAAAAAATCATTATTAATTAAAAGTATTATATCTAGACATTTACTTAAGTAAGAGGAAGAAAGGATCTTGAGGGGGAAAACAGTGCATTACATAATACACAGGATCAGATCACTGAGATTTACAAGTCATGAGATCAACATTATTTAATGTTACTATATGGCAAATAAACAGCAAGGTATTCAATTCACATATTAATTACAAAGTTGATACAGAAGCTATATATGTGGAAGAAAAAACATCTTAGCAAGCAAAAACATCTTGCCGTCCCATTTATCTAATGAATAATGCAATAAACCAAATACAACATTATTAAACTTATTTCTGGACCTATTTTTACTCATTTTAAAATAATAATTTTGCATCTTTCTAGAAACAAATGTTTCAAATTAGCAAACGTATCTGCCAATAGAACAAGACTATTTCAACACTGAAAACCCATACAAAAGCAGAACCTTGCACAGAGAAGTTATAATATATGATTTAAGACAGACAGAGTGAATCATGGAAGCAGGAATGGTATCAAATTCTGCTATTTTGGATTTTGGATTTGAAGCCAAGACCCGAAGTAAAACGTCTCCTGACTCCCCGCTGATGTGACACTTCAGTTCAGCAAAGTGTTTAATCCAGATTCAGAAAACGGCCCTAAATTGCACATGAGGATCGGTTTGACTGCCTTAATTGTGATGCTGTCACATGCTTAGCTGCTGCGTGGCCAGTTTAAGCAGCCATTACGTCCAAGCGAACTAAATCCTCACTAATAGCATGTCCCTTCTCGCCTTAATGGTGTTGAGAAACGTTAAAAAGCCTAACCTGGCTGATGTAGGTCACTGAACTGCAGAGCTGCTCCGATGATGTAAGCAGTGTTTTACACGACACCCCTGAACCCATGGACGATAATGATTCTCCTAAATCTCTTCAACCTCTCTGCATTTCTCATGTTCTCAGTCGCCGTGTGTCAGACAGCAATAAGACGCCAGACTTCATAAAATGCAGACCAGGACTCAAGAGATAACGCTTTTTTAAAGAAAAGGGACGCTTTTAGAAATAAATAGAGAGGGAGAGGAAGAGGTTAGATTGTGTAGAGAGTGAGAAACATTTCAGTAATGAGTTTCAGGTTTATCTGAACTAGTTATGACGATAAAAGGCATTTTGGTGTGGAAAATATGGAGTTCCTAAGAGAACAAGATGGAGACAGTTCAGTGTGTCAGAATGAGAATGACTTTATTTTAGAAAGGTTCACTGCTAATATTCCACTTCAGCCACAAGTTCAGGCAGGAAACCTCTCAGCACTCTTCGCCACACACACACACACACACACACACACACACACCTACCTATTGTTTAACAGACATCTTTGTTAAATATTATTTACGATGTGTGAGTCAGATTAGTACAGAGCTGCTGCGGTGACATGATGGTTATTTTTTTTTTAATTAGGTGTGACCACAAATTAATATACTGCGTCCATAACTTAATATTTTAAGGCCACAAATTTAATCTCTCATAGCCACAAATGATTATGTTGTGGCCATGAATTGTGTAACTTTAGCCCAGAACGTAATACGTTGTCAAACCTGACACTTACTACATGCCATCCAAGTTAATTTTTTTGCAGAAACTTGACAATTCCACTGCTTGAATTAATCACTGAAATGTTATTGATATTATCAATCATCTCCTTGCTTAGGTTCCTGTTGCCATAATGGTCGAATTCAACTCATTCCTCTGTCTCATTCATATTCAATTCAGTTCAGCTTTAGTTCTGTAGCTCTTTCAACAATATACCTTAATTTTCACAAAGCAGCTCTGAAGAAATCCGGATGCTGATTTAGCCAGAGGTGACAGCGGTGAGGAAAACCTCCCTGAGATAACATGCTGAAGAAACCCTTAGACTCAAAAACGAAACCATCTTCTTCTGACACCGGATAGTAGGATTACAAATCATTACCCTTTGACAATTGTATACTATAAACTCAAACAGTAATAAGTGTGTTGAAAGGATGCTCAGTATGAGCAGATTATTAATAAGAGTGCTGTATTGAGAACAGGGCAGAGTTTATGATTACAGAAGTCGTTACAATACAACAGATGTCATTTGGAAACTATTTCAGGTATTTCAATCCATAGCTTTAATACATTAATTTGTGGCCACACCTTGTGTAAGGAATAACAGCGCTCTGTATTGGGCCATATCACACCACTCCGGCGTGTATTATTTCAGAATCACAAGACTGTCCGAGCTGTGTTATTCTGCATAAATCACAACACTTACGATGTTTAACTTATTAATAAATGATACGTCACACTTTTTGTATAGTTTATAGTTAGAGCTAATGTTGTGCAACATTCCAGAGACAAGTTAGTTCACTTTATTAAAAAAAAAAAAAAATCATCTCATCTCCTTTTCTTTCTCTTGAAGTTAATGGCGCAGATCTTTATTATACAAAGAAACCTCAAAAATAATCTTTTCTGCCCTGAAGACTTTCATATGCTGGGAAACTTTACAAAGCATCATGATGGTTACAAAGAGCTGACATCTGAGAACCCTTCAACAAATATCACATAAATGTCTCCTAAACAAAAGCTTCACTTCACAGATCAACAATTATGTTTTCTTTGCCAAACGACACATTTTCTTAACAGTTTTCTTAGATTATGTGGAGCATAAAGTATACCAGGGCCCTGTGTATTACTAGAGAAATAATAGGATTTAGATTGAGCTCATTAATCAAACTTATTGTTCATATTACAGCTGTAATTTTTGTCCCAACTGGTACAAAACCTGAACAACGGAGTGCTCACACCTGTGAGAGAGGTGCAGAGAATTTTGATATTGGCCTTGATATACACTACCAGTCAAAAGTTTGGACAC
>JAQQZU010000037.1:3908039-3920114 GCA_030068025.1 Parauchenoglanis punctatus | reverse complement strand
AGAGAGAGAGACAGTGTGAGAGAGAGAGAGAGAGACAGTGTGAGAGAGAGAGAGAGAGACAGTGTGAGAGAGAGAGACAGTGTGAGAGAGACAAAATAAAGACAGTGAGATGCTGTGAAGTTGCTGTTCCTTGGAGTTTCAGAACTAGCACCTTCAGCAGATGTTAAATGTAACCGCGCTGAATCATATGGAATCGAGTCTGAATCGAGTTGTATTCGGTTGATGAGTTAATTAACTGAACCGTTACTTGTTTAATTGTTCCGTTTTGTATCGTAAAGCAAACTGTGTATCGATATGTGTACTGTATCTGAAAGAGTGAGATTAGTAATTATTTAAAACGTACTGTATAGTAATATTTCATAATTGATTCCTTACTCAGCCAATCCCGGACAGAGCTTGAGAAACCACCAGCCAATCCCAGAAGGAACCGGGTCACTACTAGCCTCTTAACCGCGCAGGATTTACATAAATAAAGGTGGAAAAGAATGGCGCAAATTTTCCTTAGTTTCGATTTACTGAGAACACGAACGGCAGCGATGTAAACAAACTCTAGGCCTGTATAAAAATACAGTATTATGTGATAATATAATAGGCTAACACTAGCTAGACTCAAGCAACCGATAATACTAGCGATAAGTATTAGCTAGCTACATGAAATAACAGTGAGTTTAAGCAAGTATTAGCGTTACAGCCTAAGTATTGTTCCAAATACACACAAGAAGCACAGCTGCACCTGCTCATAATTCAAATATTCCATGTCTATTACAGCCATGAGTGCTTAGCATTAGTTGATAAGCTACCGTTAACTCGCCTGTAAAAACAGCTCAAACAAGAGCTCTTCTGTGACTTGCGAGTCCAAGTTTCCCACAAACAGAGTCCGGTCTGCTTCATCCGCTGTGCCCATTTTTGCGAGGTTTCAGGCCGATTTTACTAACAAGCGCTCCACGGCTCTGCGTTAGCAATTCTGTAGCTACAGACTATTGCCGGAAGTAAAGACCGAAGCCTGCCGTAGGTCGACCCTGACTGCTGTGATAAGCTGCCTCTTTGCGACATCAATGCTTAATTCTCCTCCAGACCTTAGGAAGACGCTATTTCACATTTATTAGAGCCTCTGTGAGTTGCTTAACCAGCAAAACACAACAAATATTATCTTTATTTATTCATTCGGTCAGTAAGAATGAACAGAGAGTCTATTTATATAAAATAACCACTTTTATTATTTTACCTCTGCTATGCTCAAAAAGGAGACATTCATTCATTACTAATCATTTGATGACTAGCAATTATCACAGCAATACTAATTGACAGGCAAATGATTTCTGCATGTTAGTCTAATTTATGTATTAACAAGAACCTTAAAATCTAATAAATACTACCTAAGAATTAAACAAACCCAGAAAATATATGTAAAATTTAATTAAACTATTAAAATGAAAATACAACTGTTACCTAGTTTCTTCACAGCATTTAAATATGGTTTCCATGTTGATTAATATGTTGATTAATGTTGATGAATATAGTTAATTTTTAAAGTGTGATTTCCAATTGCAAAATGATAACAAAAAAAAATCCTATTCGTTTCTTCATAAAGTGACCCATTTATTTATTATAAATAAATTATGAATTGTCTTTAATATTCTTAATGCATTAATGTCAATTAATGCAATCTAATTAATAAATAATGAAACTTCCATGCAAATTGTTGCCAGTTTGGAAAACTGTGTTGCATATTTAAAAACTTGGTTTAGGGATTTGGTAAAATTTAGACCTTAGTGATTGTGTCTTAGTGTCTGCAAACAATTGTGGAAAAATTACATTATGTTACATGATTCATGGGCATTCTTTCCTCTGGATGGTATTTCTATGACTCATTGAGAGCTAATGAAAGTGGGATCTCAGCGGTCCCAGCCAGGTGTCATTATTACATGCCTGAGTCGTGTGTGTATACTCAGCCATAAACACAAGTGATGTATTAAAGCCACTTTGAATTGTTCTGGATCCAAAGTGCAATGAAGTATTACCAACTGGCAGCTCGAAGTATGCAATTCATCTGAAATTCATAAAATGGCACCTGCGTGCATCTCACAGTCAAAATGAGCACGAGCATATTTGTCTTCCTACTGAGGCAGTGTCATTCCCCCTAATCCTTTCTCTGCTGGCTTCAGTATATGACAGTGTTTGATAGATATGCAGGGCTGGAATTAATTAGAACAGCTGCATGTGAGATGGAAGAGCAGAACGGCTTTGGTAATATAAAAGGAAAAAAAGCCATGTTAACCCATAATTGAATAATTTGGGGGTCTATTAACTGATTGACCCCTACTCTTGCCCTATTGACCCCTACTCCTGCCCTATTGACCCCTACTCCTGACTCTGTATAGATAAAATAATCAGGTACAATTGATTTTGAAAAGCGTTCTCTATCCTAAGCGGTCCAACCTGTGTTTACTTTGTTATTGTCTGTAGCACTGATTTTATAAAGACAAAATATAAAAAAAAACATCATTTTCCTATTACTGTTGGAAATAACAAGGTGCCGTGATGCAGTTTTCCAACAACAGCATGTCACTAAGTGTCAATTCTTCTTATACCATGGCTAACACCTTATATCATAACCATTTTTTTTTACTTATTAAAGACAACAGATCATACATACTGTAGTTACATTGAATGTTAAGTGTCTGTACAACAAGGTAGTTCATCTTATTAATTAATTTATAGCAGCTATAAACACCAGTTAACCTCAGCATGTAAACTCGTCTGTCCTGAAGACCTTCTGGTGGTGGAAAACTTATAGATTTACATGCAAATGTTTCACGGTTCTGACACTGGAGACTCCTTCCATGAATGCTAAAAGAACAGAAAACTTTACCACTTGCTTGTAGCAAATCTACTTTATATTTCCAGCTATCTCAGATGATCTAGTATCTAGTATGAGTATGAGTTAAAATCAGGTCGAAATGTACTTTCGGATGTACACCTGCTAGTACACATCAGATTACATTTAAACATGATTATAGAAATACATTTCATCTTTAATGTGCCTCTAATCTTTTGAAATTAATTTGCTAAAGCAAGTGTTGCTACAGCATACAGCATTAAGTACATAATGTTTATTATGAAATAATAGCAAGCACAGAATCAGATAAGAATGTCTCGGCACTCCTTGTATTCAGTGCTATGACGCATTTATGTTTTGAAGTAGAGAACCTCTTGCATTTCCAGCAGAATAGTTTATACACCGAGACAGCAGCTTGTTTTTCATGTTTCTCTAATTATTATGCCTATATTTATATGAGATATTTATGTAAGAGATATATATAGCTAGGTGTGTAATAAATCTATTGAGTGTAATGATAGAACCTGAAAAGCAGGAACAGTGCTAAGGAGAGCACGAAAGTGTTTGTGCCATTATTGAAAGCCTTACAAAAGACACAATTAAGGTGAATTGTTTATACAGGAGGGTTAATTGGTCCTTTATTTTTGACAGTTGGTCGAGAAAAGGCACTGTCATCATTTTTTTTTTTTTCAATTCAATTTTATTTGCATAACAGTTTCAACAACAGACATTGCCGCTAAGCAGCTTTACAGAAATATATCAATTCTAGATCTAAATTGATAAATTGATAAATTTATCCATAATGAGCAAGCCAGAGGCAACGTCGGCACAGAAGAACTCCTTGAGATGACATTAGGAGGAACCCTCAAGAGGAACCAGACTTAAAAGGGAACCCATCTTCATTTTATATACTGAATGACACAATATGGAGGATGTCCAAGGCTGAATTTACAATTGATGCTCTTTAAGCACAGACTCGAGCCACTTTTTCTTCAATCCTCTTTTGCTGTAGTTATTTCCTCTTCGTGTAACTGGATTGTTGAGTGTAGTTGTATATTCTAGCAGAAGATGGCAGTGTTCATCCTTACTAGTTACCATTGTAGCACTTACCTACACTCTCAAGACAGCATTCATAATAACTCCACGTCCATAGCATGCTGAGCTTCTGGACTGTGTTTATTCAACAAAGGTCAGATATACAGCAGGAGGAAAAGAAAGCAAAAAGAGCAAAGGGATGTTCTTCTCTTTTCTGATTCTGCCTGGTCTTTGGTCATTGCTGGTCCATTACTACTGGATAGGATATGAAAGGCTGATTGCGTGGTGTGTGCTGTAAAGTTAATTACACTCAGAATGACCTCATCAAATATTTCTATGAGTGGATAATGGACTGCTGGCGTTATGGCACTTCATTAACCTGCTGTATGTTTGATGGCATGTCCTGATAAAAATGTACCTCTATCCATTATCTACATTACTTTATCTGTCAGGGTCACAGGGAAGCTGGAGCCAATCCTAGCTGACTTCAGGTACAACCTGGGCTGGTCACCAATCTATTACAGGGCTAACATAGAGACTAAATAGCTATTCACACCTATGGGCAGTTGACCCATCCTGTATATCTTTGGGTGGAAAACCAGAGCAGCCCCACACAAGCATGCAGGAACATGCAAACTCCACACAAGAAGACCCTAGTCAGTCACCAGGTTTGAACCCACAACCTTGTTGCTGTGAGGCAACAGCGCTAACCACCGCACCACCAAAACGTACTTTATTTATTATAAAGAAAAACAGTTTGTATGTTATTCCAAAGTGTACGGAGAGTTCTAACACTTTTCCACATGTACCCACTGGCCACAGTAAAACATGTATACAGAGTATGGTCCAAAAGCCTGAGATTGGAAACTTAGGATTTTTATAATTCTTTTAAATATAGAAATAATCAGAACATTTTTTAATTCAAAATTCAGTATTCTGCACTATTTATACAAAGTTGTGACATTGATCGTTTAACTCCTTTGTACAAAAGGTCAGATATTCTTGAGTCTTCTCCATTTCTCAGAAGCACATGTTCAGACGACACTTTGATGGATCTTCGGGTGTTACCCAAACTCGTGGAGTCTGGCAGCTCGAGTGCCATTGAAGCAATTACTCTGATATTCTACTTTTCACTCAGGTTGCTGGTGATAATATTTTGTTTATTTTTATAAATTGCATTACATTACAAATGGCTTGATCCACTTCAGAGTAAGGATGATATAAATCATTAACAATAAAACTCTATTTTCTATTTGAATGAGTAACAGAGCTATAATTTTGTTTTACATTTCGTCTATTGAGTCTTTAACAGCTTGAAAGCATAATGTGTCAGTCACAGTAGTGTTTCATACTGTATGTTTGTTGGATTTGTATATCGAGTGTACTTTTTAGGCACATCATTTAGACTGAAGTGATAAAATTTTTTAAAGTTTTTTAAGTTTTTGTGTAGAGTTTTGTAAATATGCAGTAAAACTGAACTGAACTGAACAAATAACTTTAATATATTTATACAGTTGTTATAACACAACAGTTTTGAATGCTTGAATGTGATTGCTCCAAAGATACTGATGAACAAATCACAGTTTTATATTAATGCACTTATTGTAATAAACATATTTAAGCATGTGTAATTGTTGACAAGATGCAGTTTTCTATAAGGAGATGCTTATTCAGCGATTGCTGGAAGGTGTATCCTGTGTCAGCGCTTTGTAACAGTGGAAAGGCTGTGACTTCTTCAAAGTGAAGGACTGGAAAAAAGCTGGACTTCTTTACTTCTAACTTCACGAGAGTAAAAAGAGACGTCTATAACGTGCTAGAAAACAGGAACTAGTTTGTTTCATGGATGTTCCACAAACAGCTATAAACGATAAATGGATAAAAAGCATGACTTGTCATTCTTAGAAAATACAACATTGCTACTGTTGGCAAATTGCTGTGATATAAGAGGAATAAAAGACTTCCTGTAGTGCTGTTACAGGAAAATCAACATGGTCAATGGATTTTTTTTTTCACCACAGGCTTTTCAGTGTGTTGTGATCTTCAAGGATCTCAGACTGGAGATTTCAATTAGCCAATGTCTTCTCTAATATAACTCCTGTCTGGCTGAGCCGACACTAAATGGCTGACAAGATGCATCCAAGAATACCCGATCCAGGTAGCACATCATTCTTAACAACTCACTTAAGCATATTGAGTTGTAGCATGAAGTGTGTGCACATCATTTAGCACCCAAACGTCAACCATTACACTCAGCGTTATTAACATATGAGACTTGTCTCCAGCAGGAAGGAGTTTCTTTAGTGAGACAGCATTTTATTAATTGGAAGTGGATAAATTGATGTGAGGATGATGTTCAGCCCACTGCTTCTGGCAAAATGGGCGTGACTAAGTGTTAATGGAGTTGAGAACAAACTTGGAATGACTTTATATCTTTTTTTCATGCTTCATTAGCTTCGGGCTTATTCATTCAAATCTATAATTAATTGTTGAACACAAATAACTAAAGACACTAGAATAATTAAGTGAGACACTTAGCCCATATCTTGTATTAAAGGTCCACTATGTTGGGTTTAGAGGGATCTGTTAGCAGAAATGGAATTTATCATTCATAATTATGTTTTCGTTAGTGCATACTTACCTGTAACTTCGAATCAATGTGTTTTCGTAAGCTTAGAATGAGTCCTTTATTTCTACATAGGGAGCAGGTCCTCTTCCACAGAGCCACTATGTTACGCCGCTACAGTAACCCAGAATGGACAAACATCTAGAGAACGTCTTCCACATATCCTGGGAACTCCAGGCACAAGGCAGGTTATATTTAATTTTAATTTAATTAATATTAAACATATTAGTTTAATATCGCTTCATGTTTTAGGGAGATGGGAGGAAACTCGTGGTCATATGGAGAGAGCAATGAACACTTCATCTCGGGATCGAACAGGAGATCATTTGTAAACCTGAAAAAATCAGCACCCGTGACATTCCCTCCACCTCTTATTTATAATCTCATCTTCAAGCCGGAAAATCAACAAGCATAATGAAGCATTCCTTTGTCTCTATTTATACAAATCTTTACAAAAGTAATTAGAATTTACATAATTCAATTCAATCTATTTTTATTTGTATAGTCTGTTTTAACAAAAGATAGTGTCGTAAAGCAGCTTTACAGAAATCCAGATATAGATTTGGATCCATAATGAGCAAACCAGAGGGGACAATGGTGAGAAAAAAACTTCCTGAGATGACATGAGGTAGAAACCTTGAGAAGAACCAGACGCAAACGGGAACCTGTCATCTTCTGGGTGACACCGGATAGTGCGATTATAAATAGTTTCTCTGACTGTATTGAGCACACTGTGAATAAGAGTCCTAGGATAAGCACATGTTTAGGATTACAGCAGCAGTTCTCAGGTACACATCTACAATATCCAGGTGAGATTCTTCACTGAAACGAGGGCGACGCTTGGGCCTAAACTGTTTTTGGAAAGTGCAGATCTTTGTATGGCAGAAAGTGAGTCACAAGTGCAGGAAGTTGATGAATCAGATAATTCTATTGGTGTAAAATGAAAAAAGATCACCTGGGAAAAACGTGTATTGCTCTGTAGGGAATAGAATATCAGGATTTCTCCATGTCACTGAGAAAATAGTGATCAATCATGTTTAATTCAGGAGGCAGGCATGATCTTTCTTAACTCCTATCTCTGCTCCTTTGCTGTAAATACCTGTAATTATTTATGTATCAGTAGCATGCATGAATAGTTCTACACATGTACATGCTATATTAAGGCATGGAAATGAATGCACTGTATATCATAATAACTATATATCCATGGAATAAGTTGAGGGCTTGTTATTTAGGACTTCAGCATAATGATACCTATAGATTAGCTGTTTGATGGGTGAAACACTGTTCGGTTTATCTAGGAGAGATGCATAAATTAGGTATGGGACGCGCGTGGGACAGTGTGGCAAAAGTTCATTCTAATTTTGCCATAAATACATTCCTTAATCTATAATGTATCCATCACCAACATTTTATACTGTAAACAACCTATAAATATGACAAATATCTGGTTGCTATGCATTCATTTCAATTCACACATATTTTTATATAATTTACTATATTTACTTTATATAACGTTATAAAGTTTATAAATATATTTATTTACTTTATATAACTTTATGAAGTTTATAGCTGATTTTCTCCAAGCTTGATTTTCTGTTAAGATCATGATACCGTCAATATTTTCAGTAATTCCTCTAGATTGGTCAAACCAAGTTTAACAAATCACCCCTTATTTTAAAGATTATTAACTGTAGATTTAGAATATCCAATAAAACCACTTTTAATTTTTGTACCAACTGGACTCATATTGTGGTGACCTGCCCCATATACATCCTCTTATACTAGATCAACAGTTTGTAATTTAAAAAAAGTTACTACTGCTATTACAAATATGAATGTCAGGCTTTACTCCGCAGGATACTCCATGTCATTAACTTTAAATATATTTAACTGATGATAGATAGATAGATAGATAGATAGATAGATAGATAGATAGATAGATAGATAGATAGATAGATAGATAGATAGATAGATATTTTCTGTTGCATTGATAAATTAGTATTACCACAATGCTGTTGAATGCTCGATTCTGATTGGTCAGAAAGTGGATTAATTTTATATAACAGTAGGTCTGACAGGCGTTCCTGCTGCATTGTGTGCTCATTCTTATTCAATGTTGTTTTTATAGCAATGTTATACATTAGGATGTGTATGGCGGATGCTCCACATTAATGGATAAAAAATATGAAGGTGTAAAGGGGAAAAAAATGGTGAAGTTTTCTGCGGGGAAACATTTATTTACTCTCCAGTGTCAGTGCCTTTTTGATTTTCAGCACAAGAAAGTGTTCAGGATGGTTTTGTGGTTGCTCTTTAACAAGACAAGGTGCACTTTTATGTCTTATTAACTTCAAGAGAGAGGAAAGAAGAGCTACTATAATGTAAGTGACAACAGGGTTTTGTTTCATGGACATTCCACGACATTAAATGTAAGTATAAATGAATTAAAAGTATGCAACGGACATGCAAATTCAATTAAACACATGACATTGTGACAATACATGAATTGTACCTTCTTAAATAAATTGATTTATGTGAATTCCTAAGACTCTGCAAGTGGGAGGCTGTTTGGGAAAACTCTAGAAAATGTAATCTCTATACAGTAAAGTAGGTGTGGGCTGATCATGCTGTTAGGAAAGATTCATTTTTGCCATGTTGATTCATAGTCTTGTTAGCGGAACCGCATGATGAAATCCCATCCTGTCCAGAAGACCAGTTATAACCACGGCGAAGAGTGACGCTAACAGTAAGAGTTGCATCATGCTTGAAATATATTGCAGTATATACTGTAAGCACACACACACACACACACACACACACACACACACACATGGGGTGACATGGTGACCATTAACATCTCAGCACTGCATCACTTCCTCTGAACAACCTCCCACACACACACACACACACACTGCAATCTGCAGTCCACCTCAACAGGGGTTTAACGATTGCGCTGAAATTAAATCATTCTAATCACAGTAGGACGGTTGACTTATCATGAATCAGATACGCAAGCTATAACATTTCACACAGGAGCAGAATTTCACAAAGCACTTCCTCTGCTCTGGAAGTCAACAAAAACTGGTCTCTCACTCACTCCGCCTCGCTCATGTCTTTCAGGAACGCGCTACGCATCATGATTTGCTCTCTCGATCGAGGACACCAGGTTTATCTGCAGGCCTTCAGGATTAATTAATCGAGATTTACACAGATAAGTGTCATCTAATCTCTAATCTCCAGCAGCTCCGAGGGCCTGCTACATTTTGCCACATTCAAAGCTACATATAGATCAGACAGGACAATAATTACAAAAAAGCATCAAAATCTTGCTACATCTTTAATGTTTTTAAAGGTAACGAGAGAAATGGTGAGCACTATACTGTTGAGTTTCGATGTGTCTCAGGAAGACATTTGTGCTCCAGGCTCTCCATCGATCCTCCACAGGCATGATCAGCATGCTAATGGCTGCGTGCCGGTGGAGAAAATTAGGCACTATTTGACCGACTGAGCAATTTGTCCCATCAGTGAATTTAATCTCGTGGAATTAACATAAATCTGACCCAAAACGTCATTAGCAATTACACTCAATTTATTTTCCTTAAGTGCCACAAGGCTTGTTCAGCTGACCTTTCATGATAAAATTAGAGCAAAGACGGCTGGGTTTGGCAGCCGATAAGCAGTCAGAGCAGAAATATTTTTGTGGATCTTATATGCAATCCACCAATAATTCTCCGTCTTAGACTCCATTCACATGTTGTTTTCATATTTTTATTTTTCAGCCTCAAGACCACATTTCAGATTTGAGTGACTAAAAATGAAGCTTTTCAAAAAGGTTTAAAGGGAAAATTTACAACTGTTTATAAATGGACGGAAAAACTTGTAATTTGTTTTACAATGGTGTGCATGGCAGGGTTGCAAGGAGAAAGCCACTGCCACTTTTTGTTTTACATGAAAAGCGTTATGTTTGGAGACAGGAGAGCACTGCATTCCAGCATAAGTATCTCTAAACTCTAAAGGAAAATGTCAGGACATCTGTCCGTGAACTGAGAAAGTGAAAGCCATGCAGCAAGACAACGACCCTAAGCACAGACGTTGTTCCACCAAAGACTGGTTCAAGAAGAATACAATGAATGTTTTGAATGGAGAAGTCAAAGTCCTGACCTTAATCCAACAGAAATGTTGTGTGAGCAGGTCATCTCAGGGTTGAAGCTGAGATAAAATTAGTAGTCAGTGATTGCAAATCCACAAATATTTGAGAAATGTTTCCTCATTAGTTATATAATTGTCAGAGGAAACAATTCTGTAGCCTTACTTATTTAATCCGAGTAGAAAACAAGGTCAAAGAATTCTCAATCTTCTTCATAACGCTCACTGAGTAAATGAATTGCAGATGAACGCAGACTTTATGGAATAACCGAATTGACTAGCAGACTTAGATCAGACCTTAATGAAGCTAACCGTTAAGTAAGCAATGAACTCTCTGGTGGCCTTGCAGTTTCCTTTCCTTTGCCTAGCGTCTTATCTCCCCATTATTTTCTTTTAATCTTCAGAGAGACAGGCCAGGTGTAAAGGTACGCAGCTAAGATTAGAAGCTTCCAGGAATAGCCTATACAGCACATAAAGCAAGAAGCGTATCAGCGTTTCTGCAATGAAAACCGCTCTATTAATTAAATATGGATTTTAGTGGCTTTGCATGCCGTGAGTTCTCAAGGGACTTTCATGCAGTGAAGCAAAATCCAATAAGCGTAACATTTAATCATCATATTCTAAAAAAAAATAATTGATGGACACAACTAATATAAACGGAAGGAGAAACAATTATGTTGCAATTCAACAATGACTGTTTATCCTGCTTTCTGGACATCCTCAACATCCTTAACCTTATTAAAGGTGATAATTTTTGGATTCCGTGTTAAACCCCGAGGGGAAATCGTCTCTCCGCATTTAATCCATCCAAGCACTGAACACACAAGTGAGAAGTGAGCACACATACCCTGAGCAGTGGGCAGTCACATGCTGCAACACCCAGGGAGCGGTTGGGGGTGAGGTGACTTACTCAAGGGCACTTCAGCTGTGGATGATGAGGGAAGGGAAAGTGCTGTTCATTCACACCCCCCACCCACACATTTTCCCTGCCAATCCAGGGAATCGAATAGACGACCTTTCGGTCCCAAACCCGCTTCTCTAACCTTTAGGCCACGGCTGCCTCCACTCTGGAGGAATTTCTTTTTTTTGTTGTTGAGCTGTCAGGCTTCCAGCTCAGAAGCAATCTAGCTTAAATGTTTTACACACTGAGAAGGTTAGATGTTCGTATTTCAGGGTTGCCTTGAATCCAGATTCAAATCACTTTATCATTATTTCTGCTCCGTCAGCACTTATTTAGCTTGCGTCCGGACAGCCACTGAAGTATAGACAGCTAGTCTATACCAAGCATGACCTTAAGAATAATTTCTAATCTTAAATAACTCTGAGTATTTATTAAATTAACCTGAAAACTAATGTTGGCGGCACGGTGGTGCGGTGGTTAGCACTGTCGCCTCACAGCAAGAAGGTCCTGGGTTCGATCCCCGGGTCACCC
>JAQQZU010000037.1:3868245-3878631 GCA_030068025.1 Parauchenoglanis punctatus | reverse complement strand
TATATAATTTCTTTCCTGACTCTTTCATTTTCTCTTTCTTTAAATTCTTTTTTTTTTTTTTTTTTAAGATCTCCTCTAGCTTTCTCAGCTCTTCTGCTAGTTTGGAAATCGTGTGTGTGTGCTGCACTTTCACTTTAACACTTTCCATTAATGAGGATTCGAATACAGCGGCCATTAAGCTGAAAATATTGTTCACTGCCATTAGACACCGCCCAGGGATTATCGCCTTGCTCGTCAATCTGATCCCTGCTGGCGGAAGGAGCAAGGAAATGACTTCAATATGAAGCATTCTGTCTCATATTAAAGGGGAAAAGCCATTAATGAATAAGCTGTCACAGGAACCAGCTTTTTAGAGTGGAGGGTGCAGAACAGGAATTCATCACATGCACAGATATACTATATTTTATCCTGTATTATCATTATACGACCATGCGAAAGAGAAATCTCAGTTTTTAATTTCGACTGAATAATTATAGACGAGTGATGTTCTGCCAAAGTAAGGAATAAAACATGACATTGGTTAATCCTGCAAGAAATATTAAATGAACGTCTCTTTACAGAAACTTCACGGTAGAAACAATTGTACGTCTGTCTTTGTTTACAGTACTTTTTTTATCTGTTCATTATTAATCTTAACTTAGATGTGGAACATCTGCTGTGTAAGCTGTTACTATAGAAACAATAACATGTCAGAATGATGAGTATGTGGAGCAATCACTGTATCTATGCTTGAGTAGTGGTTTATCTGCAATCTTCCTGATCAAATATGTTTATTTTCTTCTGTAGGGAGGCAAAAGGAACTTATGAAACTGTTGAGACTCAGTCACTGAAATGGAAATAAGATTTGGATTCCTGGACATCGCTGTGCGCTCTGGATTTGGTGCTTAAAGACATTATTTTTAAAGCAGATTTGGGTCAAGATGGGTTATTTTTAAGTGTTGGCCCCTTTAGCCAAAGTTTGCGAGCCACAATAAAAACAAACGTACGTCCAACAAGTGATATGAAGCAGAAATAAAAGGAAATTTCACCCCTACCTACTACATATGCACACTGAGCAATCTATACTTACATTTAGACAAGGTGTCAACTAAGAGTTCTTTTTTTCAACATATCAGATTTTTTTCTGTGATGTCAGCTTAGCTAAAGATCAGCTAGAACATGAACTTTTCACTTCTAATTTGGATCACGTTCATTCCAGCAAGTCGGCTTATATAACCATTAGAATCTGATCAGGCAGAGAGGAAATAAATATGATTTGAGTACTGGATAAACATAGATAGTTAGATAGTTCTGGTGATAGTCCTGGTAAGACCAACCCACATCTCCTCCATTGCATCCAAATTTATCTTAGTAAACCACAGCAGATGCTAACTTCATATTTCCATGTCCGTTCTGCTTCACATGCCAAATCCCTTAATTGGTTTTCCCCCTTCTCCAGTAATCACGCCTGGATTTCATTCAAACTGCACAAATCTCAAGATAAAGAGTGAGAAGGAAATCCATTCTCCATCTGTAGGGAATCATATAAGCATACTGCTAGGGCTGACACCACAGTGGGACGGCAATTAATTCCATGGCACCATAGATGGGAATGAATTTCACCACCTCTGGTTAAGCAGTCCTCATTTCTGCTTGTTCACTTTTTCTCCCACTGTGCATGCATAGGCATAAAAATGACAGTGCTTTCATCAAAAAAGACATTCACAACAGGAAACCACTTACCAAAGAATCCAATTACCCAAGCTACAGGACTGTGAGATACTGACAGTTAAGTTCTGACAGTTGAAAGGTTCTCAAACTTTGAGATGAAATCTTACAAGTATTAAGGTAAGAAATAAAGAAATTACTGCCCTTTTGGATGATTCCCATTGGCGTCCATGGATTGAATGGGAAATAACTGTGAAGTCTCAATATGAAATCCATGAGACTTCATGGTGACCCCATGGTTCCCCAGTGAGATGCTGGGGTGCATCCTTGAGAAATTATGGCAAATATAAATAGGACTGCATTAAAAAATCCCATAATGTCTGATGGACTCACATGAAGTGCACTTGGCACCCCCTTAAACCTACTGGGTATTATATAAAATCTAGGAGGCAACATGGTGGCGCAGTTGTTACTCTTGCCTCACAGCAAGCAGGTTTCAGGTTGGAACCTGCTGGTCAAGCTGCCTTTCTGTGAGGAGTTTGCATGTTCTCCCCACGCCAGAGTGGGTTTCCTTTGGGTGTTCTGGTTTCCTCACACTGTCCAAAGACATGTGAATTAGGTCAACTGGCTACTCAAAATTGCCAAAAGTGTGGTTGTATATCTCTCTGTGCTAGCCCTATGATAGACTGGTGATCTGTCCAACGGGCACCCCAATTCTCACCCAAAATCTGCTGGGACTGGCTCCAGCTTCCTCATGAGCCATGCATATGAATATGCGGTATGGAAAATGAATGACATGTAGGATATTCCAATCTTTCAATTTCTAGTCCATACGATACTCAGATTGAATTTTGTGTATATGAATGTAGAATGTAATGTACTGTATATGTCACAATAATGAGTAACCCAATGAAATCGATTAGAGGTCTCAGAAATCTGACCATATTCCAATTGATAATGTTAAATCCAATAGGAATTCCACAGAAATCAGACCATATTCCACCGGGAAACTGTCACATTTCCGCACTCAGTGCACATCGCAGTTCCCAGCTCAGCTAGCACAGTTTATATGTC
The DNA here is from genome assembly GCA_030068025.1 of Parauchenoglanis punctatus. Classification (NCBI taxonomy): domain Eukaryota; kingdom Metazoa; phylum Chordata; class Actinopteri; order Siluriformes; family Auchenoglanididae; genus Parauchenoglanis; species Parauchenoglanis punctatus. The sequence continues at coordinate 3,875,910 of JAQQZU010000037.1, read as the reverse complement.
ATGTGCTTTTGCTACATTTTGTGTCCTTGCACAGCACTGTCTTTCCCTGAAAATTCAATATCTGGAAGTCGGTAACATGCAGTAGTGAGAGGCAGGACACAAGTCGGTATACTCAGCATGTGTTTTATTATGGCCAGTCCAAGAATAATCTTTGTAGACCAGACTGAAGGTCAAAGAACTGGCAGGAAGCATCAAACAAGGAATATCCCTAATCAAAAAACATGAAAATGGTTGAGGGTCGAAACACAGAACACAGAAAGCAGAAAACAATCTCACGCTTAATATCACAAACTTACACTGAGACTTCACATTGAGACGATAAAGAAAAAGGTAATTACAGGCCAATGACAGGAAACAGGACTAGAACAGAAACAAAAGCACATGGTAATGTGAACAAATAGGAAAACTATTTAACTTAAAGATTTAACTTCTCTTAACTAAGCCAATTGGACTTGTATATATGAACCTCACACATTCAAAAGATGTACAAATGCTTGGATTTATATTTTATTTCCTGTATTGCCTTTAATCAGGCAAAAATCTCTTCTGATATCAGGACACCTCTGTATATTATATCTATATGTTTTATTCTTTTGTCCTGAAATCTGCTATTTAGTAGATGTGAGCTATAGTATCATTTGCTATATTACAATTTCTGTTTCCTAATAATATGAATTTCACTTTTATTGCTATGAAACAAATATTAGAATGATTGATTTCAATGAAAGCCATTTGTGTTGTATTTTCTATTATTTATTTGATAGAATTTGAATATGAGAATTCCCAGATGCTACCTCATGCTGCAAAAGGCAGCCCATCTGAGGCCCAGCTTATATTGCTTCATTTCCTGTTTTTTGATAACGTTCTTCACTCGTGAATTCAAAAGCACACAGGACGTCATTAAATCACACTAAAATATTATCCTGGTTCTTATAATTTTGTCCTCTTGTGTTTGCATTTTATTTCACACACTAGAGATGTATGATTTATTTTAGCACAGATACCAAATCTACAGCTAAATGTGGGGGTTATTAGCAGGCTCGACGGATGTCAGAATAATTGGCTCGTGTAACACCCAAGAAGTCAAAAGAAATGAAAGAGCCATTGAGAGTAGGGCAACTGTGCAGTATGTGCCACAATGTCATTCATAAACGCATTGCAGAGGAGCCTTATACACTAAAGTGGACTCCATTAGTGTGCAAGGAGGTGTGTTTGTGTTAGCAGAGAAGCTAATGCAGATACATAACTTAGCAAAATAAGTTAGCAAATGAGCGTTATAAAGTAACACCAGACAAGACACGAACATCCATAAAACACAATGAAACTTTCAATTAGATATACAGATACTACCACATACTGTAGCTACATTGTCACTCATACTAGCATTGCAGAATGGCATCAAAACCCAAAATGGATGCTATTATTGAATAAGAGAGCATGTTAGTGAGTGTGTTGGCTAGCAAGCCAACTTAGCATATTAATGCTTCAAATTAAGTTGGCAAACTAACTTAGCCAATGATTCTTAAAGATAACATGCAACAAATTCAAACACATACACTCCTGGGCAAAAAAATGAGGCAAACCCAGTATTGCAGAACATGAAGCTTTTAATGGTCTCAACAGCAAATCACTGGGTAGAAAATGTACAGGAAGTAAAAAAAGCACTCCTGAGACGTCGGCCTTCTTTTGCTGGTCGATGCGCGTTGCTGAAACTGTCGGGGGGAAAAGCTGTAAACAGGGAAGTTCACTTACATAGTCTTCTGGTACACAAAGAGAAAATCATGAAAAGATTGAAATGCTTAAATGATATAAAACTGAAGCTAACTTGTCTGGGGGTTCAAAATGTTCCAAAATCTCTTCAGTTTGAAGACTTTAACATCGAGTGGAACAACACGGACTCTTCTTTCTGTAAAAAGCCGTCTGCAAGTTTACCCACAAGCCTTCAATATTTAAAGGAAATCAAGGGAAAAGCCGTCCCACACCGATTTACTTTATGTATTGGTTTCATTCTTGCTCATTTTCCCGACCAATGATTTCCTGTTCAGATCATTAAAGCTTCATGTTTTACAATACTGAGTTTGCCTCGTGTTTTTTTTTTTTTTGCCCGGGAGTGTATTTCTCCAGAAAGTCTTACGAATTTTAAATAATTGTTTCAAAAATGTAACGCTAGTAGGAAATGCTAGTCCAGCAGCCACTCCCTTTCACTCTATCTAATCCCTAGTGCTAACAATCTTGCGCAATATTCTCTCATCTTCAGTCAGTTGTAGTAAGAGCTTCTCTAGTTGTGGACACAAAGAGTAGAAAAGAGCAGAGCGTGTGGTTGGAGTTAGCGCTCCGATCTGTTTGCCTGGAGCCTTAGCTCTATGTGTTTACTCATATTAGTGGAAGTGTTAAAGGCGACAGAGCGAGGGAGGCCAGCTATTTTTACCAGCAAGCCTTTGCCTTTGCCCAGTCTCCACTCATGCCTGCCCTACACACACGGCCGTATGTGTCCGAGTCCCAGGATGACACATGTTGGCGTGCAAGACTCCAGACTCTCTCTCTCTCTGTCTCTCTCTGCCTCTCTCTCTCTGTCTGATTCTCTAGTTGCACATTTTAGGTGATGCTAAATGTCCAGAAGTCAACACACACATTCACACTATTCCCCATCTGTCTGCAAGGTCAGACCTTTAAAAAAACCCCACACAGCCTGAAGAAGTGGAATGAGTGCTTCTGGCTCAGAGCTATTTTAAGCCTTTCGCTTTATGTGCATTATGCTCAGTTTAACTTGGAGGTGCACAGCTAATGAATGCAGCAGCTTGGCCTTTAAATAGCTTCTATGCAAAAAAAAAAAAAAAAAAGGAAGGAAGAAAGGAAAACTGTACTACATAAGATGCAGTTTTAATGGACATTGCAGAGCTAATGCAGAGGTGTTTTCATTTCCTTTTCAGCTAAGAAAGAGGTGTAGAATTCTACATTTTCTACGATACAGTATGTAAAAGATTCACGTAGATATTTACGGAAATTTATCGGCTGCTTCGGTTGCCAGTGAAGTGATGTAAAATTTGCAGTGAAAAAATGTAAGATATTTTCAGTAAAGTACTGTTACAGAATTTAAAGAGACACATCATATTTGTAGGATACAACTAAGCTGAAGAGTTTTACTCAAGTACAGTTGGGCGGTGCTGGGATTTGAACTCATGACCATCTTATTTATTAGGTCACTGAGCCGACACTGATTAAGGACCAAAAGCAGTGATTCAGTGCAATATTTTAATGCAGTTAATTCAGTGTTAGAAATAGTTGACTCAGTGCAAACCTGTTGCAGCGTTGTTGTGTTGGATTACTGGTTAAGGTGTAGATTACAGCACAGATGGTTGTGTTCAAATCCCAGGTCTGGCATGGTTAGGTAACACCCTTAACGTTCAACTTGGCTGTATCCTGCATCCCCTGAAAGAACAAGCGTGCTGAGTTATGTGGTATTTTATATAACATTAAGATATTTCAGAACATTACTGTAAATGTAAATATACAGTTGTTTACTGTTAATTGTACAGTACTTTACTGGCAACCCAAGCTGCCAGTGAATTACTGTAAAAATCTACTGGAATTTTTTACAGTGTACAACAAATTATGAACACAATCATACGTTATGAAGCATTCATAAGTCATTATATACATTGTTATAAGTATTTATGTAAAACATTAATGTTTAACAGAATGCATTTTAAGTAGTAATTATAAGTTATAATATCCAGCAACTAAGAAATTCAGCCCCATTTAGCATCTTTTAACAAGTAACTTATAGTAATTTATATATTTGGTTTCTCATTTTTAAGTGTAAATTTGATTAGATTTATATATCTAACTGTTATATAACATGTATAACAATTTAAAATGTATTTCTGAGGTCTTATGTAAAGTTGTACTGGTATTATGGTGCAAAGTGGTAAAGTTTTGCAGTATTGCATAACGTTGTGAAGTTTTCTAACATGAAGTAAAGTTGTAAAGGCTTTTGCTATAAGGTTTTATAATATGTTGTCAAGTTGGACTGTTCTGTAATATCTTGTAGAGTTTTGTATTCTGATGTAAAGTTGTAACGTTCTGTATTATGGTGCAAAATAAGTTATATAGAGTGATTTCTTGACAAGTCTTCTAGTATAATTAATTTATTTAAAAAGGTCAGGTCTCAAAATGCAGCATTCAAATTACCAGGATAAAACAGTTAATTAAGATAAGTAAATGGTTTTCAGTGGTGACTTACAGCATCTCTGGAACAGTTTCAGGGGGTTTTTAGTCCTCTGTTTCAATAACGATGTGCTTTGGGATGTTCTTTTTTCTAAAAAATAAAAGAATACACCCTGAAGCTTTAATTCAAACCTGTATCATTGCTGAAATCATGCTGTTAATATTTCTCATGGGAACATTTAAGATTTTATTGAGTTTTGCCCCATTTATGGAGGTTTGGCACTGCTGCTCGGCGATTCTGCCAGTGGGCTTTGGAATTATCATGCATTCTGCATTATTGAGTCTTGTCAAATATATTAGCTTGTACTTTGGCATTAATAACAGCCCTCAGCCCACTGCTATTCACATGTGTCAGTATTCAAGCTGACTAATTTGGCTTTAAATATCTGGTGTGTAATAACAGTTGCGGCCCATCTACTGGATTCTTTCAAACAGTAATTCAAGAAATAAGCACCTAATCTGTGCCCACCGATTTAATGGTTCTGTGTCTACTCTGTTATTTCTAGTGGTCTGACAAAAGTAATTATACTCACCATATGGCGTTTTCTTTTCGTTATTTTGACTAGAGTGTGGAGGTCATTGGGCCGTGGTAAAGTTAGCTTTGTTGTCAAGACAACAGCATACCGATTGTGGGCTTGTTGCTTATTTCATTTTATGTTCTCTTTCTTGTTTTAATCTCAATTATTCTTGACAAGCAAGGTGTGTATGTGTGTGTGTGTTCACATGAGAGAGAGAGAGAGAGAGAGAGAGAGAGAGAGAAATTGCGTGGGTAGGCTCACAGAGAACCTTCAGATCAGAAGATCTATTGTGGTGGCATATGTGGATAATATAATTACCACTGTATTTCTACAATTTGGTCGCCAATTGTGTTCCACGGATGTATACATGTGAAGGTATCACTCGACTACAGTGTCATTCAAAATAACCTGCGTGCATGTTTTAGATAAATAACTTAACACAGTAATAAAACCTACACAATCTACAGCACAACAGCAAACACCTTGAATTTGAAATACCGTTTACTCATTATAATACATTCAACACTTGTATTATTTTTATGTTAATCTGTGACTCCATTAATGTCTCATGCTTGGCACATCCATTCAAAGTACATTTCAGTCCCACAACCCTGCTACCTGAACGCTTTCATCCCTATGAATTATCTTGAATATTCCAAAGATATGTTTGGGGTCTTATGTTTGGTGATTACGAAGCTTTTTTCTTAAGTAAATATCATAAGGTTTGGTATTAAGTGGAAGAAACCTGGAGTATAATAGAGAGATATAAGCTTTATGTTTAATCAGTGCTGTGTCAAATTCTGAGATAATATATTAGTATTATTGCATCATAAATAAAGCCAAATAAATACATGGTGTCCTGGAAGTGTTGCATTGCAGTTGCATAGTCTCTCTCTCCCTCTCTCTCTCTCTCTCTCTCTCTCTCTCTCTTCCTTTATGGCAGTCTGCTGTGCCATTTCCTCATGCAGCTACATGGAAACAAGTTAGAATATAGCTTACATAGCAGCCTGTATCAATAGATATCTTCATCCAAGCTTGAGGTGAATTTAATAGCTGGCATCGTGCCAGTGTCTGTCTGCAGGGGCTATGAATTAGTGTGTGTGTGTGTGTGTGTGTGTGTGTGTGTGTGATGAGCCGGAAACATGTACCTGCAATCAAACACAAGCTGCAGTGAGGGTTAGGATGTGTATAAAAAATCACTTCAAACTGACAGTGAATTAAATAAATATATCCCATTATATTTATTATATGTGTTATATTCTATTTATAAATAGAACTACCATTTAATGATGCATAATATGAAATTTGATGTAGTTTTTACAAATTATAGTAGAATTAATTCATGTATTTATTAGAACACACATATTCAGTGCACTAGTGAACTGGCTACTAATAAGCTGTGTATTATTACATAGTATGTTTAATATTTATTAAGAAAATAAGGGAAATAATCAACATTGGGGTGGTGTGATTAAGCAGAGTCAGTGTTGCCACCACTGTGTTGAGTATTTTCCTATAACAGCATGTCCCCAAGTGTTTTATTCCTCCTGTAGCACAGCAGTAAAGTTACAGCTTTCGCTCTGATACAGAGTGCTGACACTAGAGATTTGTGTAGCAGCTGGAACTGCTGTCAGAGTCGCTGTTATAGAAAATGATTCAACACTTTCTGACCATTCAGAATTGAGAATTTAAGCTGAAAATCAAAATTCACGCATGATATCATGTATGCTTTGACTTTGTGACACTGTGTCTCGTTAAGAAATCCCTGTTGGATTTTGTGCCAGTACGAAGCGACACTGCAGCGTCACCTGACTTTTGTCCTCCTTGGGCTTTCTGACCTCTGCAGCCTTAAATTCAGAGTTAAGAATCTAAAGACCCATAACTCTGCTGCCTGTTTACAGCAAATGTCAAACGTGTCAAAATGGGGAAAATTCTGTCTCATTCAAACAGCTCAGCATATGTGCTTACTCTCTGCAGAGCTCATTCGCGCCTGCTGTTACAACAAAATCCCTGCAGACCCAATTATACTCAGTCTGTTCTTATATTTTCACATACTCGAAGGCTTTCTCTGTCATATTATTTCTATGTAGAGAGCTGAATTGTGCGACTGACAAAGCAGCCTGGAGCGAATACATGGTGTGAGCTGATGAGCAAGAATGTCCTGTTCACCTCAAGTTATCTGTCTGCTCGGAGCCTAAGGTGTGATTTAAATTTTATGAAACTAGCATGGTTTATGTGTGCAGAAATCACTAGCATTACCTGCCAGTATCTTTGGTTTAACTTCTTAGGAATCATTTTAAGAACAATACACTATAGGTATATGTTAAAATAACTGTGAATTACTGTTACATCCCTGAAGTGCCTTTTTATAGAACAGCATAGGCTTTATTACTCTTATAGATACAAGTACTGCATATAAATATTTGCTAACAATGCTAACCGTTTTTAATTTAATAATGAATGACACATTGTATTGCTTTCCTTTTATTTATAGCTACCTTTAATGTTGTGGAACATCCTCGAAACAAGTTATCACTTACTGTATGTTTTAACAGCTATAACCAGTTGTTCCCTAATGGCCCTCTGTTGTTTTCTGTCACTTATAAGACAATAAAATGTAAATTGTTATGTTACAGACAAAATCACAAGCATTAGCTTATCTGTCCTGAAGATTTTTTGAATGGAAAACCTGAAGTTTCAAGTTCATGTCTGGGTGTTGTGACACTGGAGACTCCTTCTAAATAAATGTGATAGAGTAACAACAACAACTGCAACAATTACAACAACAGCAACAACAACAGCAATAACAATAATAATAATAATAATAATAATAATAATAATAGGGGCGGCACGGTGGTGCGGTGGTTAGCACTGTTGCCTCACAGCAAGAAGGTCCTGGGTTCGATCCCCGGGTCACCCA
>JAQQZU010000037.1:3815098-3844170 GCA_030068025.1 Parauchenoglanis punctatus | reverse complement strand
TATATGCCATACGTGTTGCTTCATAGTTTTGATGTATTCAGTAATGTTTTACAACGTAGAAAGCAAAAAAAAAAGAAAAAGAGTAGGTGTGTCCAAACTTTTGACTGGAAGTGTATTTGTGTAATAGCAAATAATGAACACTTTCCACTTCTATTCCATTTGTACCAGCCACCCCAATCATGCACCATAGAAATGTGCCAGAACTTTCCATTGAAATGAGTTGCATGTAGACCTGCAAGTGGATACGTAGCGTAGGTGTCCCGACAGACCGAACATCAGCAAGGTTACTGATATGACTGATAAATCTCGTCTTTTTTCCCCATCTCAGCACTGTGGCAGGAAGAACACTTTGTACCACTCACTCTCATTGACAGTCTCTTTGTCAGTGGATGGTATTGTTGGCGTCTTTGTGATGGGCAGGTTGTCTGAAGCTCTAATTAGCCCGGTGCTGTGCTTTTATCCTATAAAAGTGAGCTGTATGCAATCCTTTATCACCGATTTACATTGACAAGGACTTTAAATGCTGCACTGAAATCGTTTAAAATTCTTGTAAAAATGTTGCCACATGGAATCAGTTTTCTTGGCTGCAATGTTTAGTCTGAAAATCAGTATATGGGAATAATAATTTGGCACAAAGTTGTTATTCTTGTTTTCATAGTGTTCGAGATTCTGTTGATATGCAGTAATACAGATGTTCTTGCTAAATCGTGTATCTCTATCAAGGGAAGATAACAGTATATTCAAAGAAGGCGATGGTGAGATACGTTCTTTGGTGCAATAAGTAAACCTTAAAAGATTGACGCTGTCAGAATGAATGATGGTCAAGGGAGGGGAATATGTTTCAGCTTTATAGGCATTTAAAGGCAAGTATATATTCCTCGTGTATTCCTCAGTATTTATATTTAGGCATCAATTAAAGGTTCAGTGTAATTGTCCCTTGACTACAAATATTCCTTCTTATTACCATCAAGAACCCGAAGCCTTTGTTGTGTACAGTGGAAAATGAATACATTGTGCAGTGAATGACTGAGAAATGCCAAAGGGATCCAAAGTAAACTAGAGGCAGCTTTTGAGTCACTTTCAAAGCTATAAATCTGAGGCGTTTTTCGACCCAGCTGGATAAATTACTCCCAGATTACTCCGTAGCTGACGAACAGGAACTGCCCATTTTCCTTCATGGTTAACCTCTGGCAGATGCTTGTGAATGGTTCATGTTTGCACTAAGTCCAAGCAGATGTGTCACTCAACATAGCTCTCAATGTAGCTTTCCTTCAGAAGTTTTTGTTGATGCGTGGAAGACTCCACCTCTGGTGCAACCCACATTTCCAGTTTTATAAAGCAGTATCCGTGATTGCCAGGCCCTGCAGGGTTAGGTAATCGCCTCCGTTATGCCCATCTGCATGCAAAAGCAAAGTGGAATTCTACATTATTTGCCATGGTAAATAACCATGAAAGTCAATGGGGCAAAAACAATTGCTGAGTCTTTTTTTTCCTTCTTAACAGAGTCTGGTTCCTGGAAATCTCTAACACGCTGCCTGAAGCTTTCAGAGACTATAAACACTTTGATGAGGGTCTTCACAGAAATGCTGAGATTTATACAAAGGCAAACAATGACCAAATGTGGCATGCATCAACAACAGGCTAATCACAGTCTGGATTTATCATGAGATACTCCAGCCAGTGATCCTCTCAAATAAGTGAAATAAGTTTACAACTGAATACTAATAAAGCCTTCATGCTAGTGCCTCGTGAGAATATTTCACACCAAAATGTTAATGTTGCTAATAATAAAGGAATGCTGGTAAGAGGCCAGGTAGCAGGATATTTACAATTCCATCCTAACACCTGTCATTCCAGTTGACTGGGTAAGCTTTTTGGATGAAAGAGGATCCCCTGAATCTTTGGGAATGTGTTTTTATACGCATGTATCCTTGATTTCTCATGTCACAGGAGTCTGGCCCCAGTGAAGGAGGTGTAGCCTTTGTGCTTCTGTCCCCGTGAAGGAAGTGTGGCCTTTGTTCTTCTGTCCCAGTTAAGGAGGTGTGGCCTTTGTTCTTCTGTTCCAGTTAAGGAGGTGTGGCCTTTGTGCTTCTGTCCCAGTGAAGGAGGTGTGGCCTTTGTTCTTCTGTTCCAGTTAAGGAGGTGTGGCCTTTGTGCTTCTGTCCCCATGAAGGTGTGGTCTTTGTTCTTCTGTCCCCGTGAAGGAGGTGTGGCCTTTGTTCTTCTGTCCCAGTTAAGGAGGTGTGGCCTTTGTGCTTCTGTCCCCATGAAGAAGGTGTGGTCTTTGTGCTTCTGTCCCCGTGAAGGAGGTGTGGCCTTTGTTCTTCTGTACCAGTTAAGGAGGTGTGGCCTTTGTGCTTCTGTCCCCATGAAGGAGGTGTGGCCTTTGTGCTTCTGTCCCCGTGAAAGATGTGTGGCCTTTGTTCTTCTGTCCCAGTTAAGGAGGTGTGGCCTTTGTGCTTCTGTCCCTGTAAAGGAGGTGTGGCCTTTGTGCTTCTGTCCCTGTAAAGGAGGTGTGGCCTTTGTGCTTCTGTCCCTGTTAAGGAGGTGTGGCCTTTGTGCTTCTGTCCCTGTTAAGGAGGTGTGGCCTTTGTGCTTCTGTCCCTGTAAAGGAGGTGTGGCCTTTGTGCTTCTGTCCCTGTAAAGGAGGTGTGGCCTTTGTGTCTCAGTTAAAGAGGTGGACTTTGTGTCAGTCACAGTGAAGCAAATAAGGCATTTATATTAGCCAGATGCTATTTAGATGGTATGGTATTTAAACGGATATTTTGAAACTACATAATTACATGAATCATAATGAATAGGAGTTCAAAAGCATTATCATACTTATTAAAATATAATGGGGCCTGTCGTCTTATAGTCTCTCTCACTCTGATTGCATCTTTATTGACGATTATTGGCTCCTTCAGTATATATCTGATTGTTGCTCACACATAGAGGTGCACATCACATTATATTGGAAGAGATACACCCCCAGTGCTGTGTGCCCCAGGGAGCATGCTAACTTGTTAGCAAGCCAGCGTCTGGTTAGGAATTGGCAGACAGGGAGATGGGGAGGAGGCTGGCGCTCTTGTCTATTTACAGCCCAAGAAGCTTTGATCTATACTCCCTGTTTGGGAAACAGAAAGGGTCCTCCATGAAGGTGCAACGTTCTGCTTGCACAGAATGGAAATAAAAGAGAATAAATAGACTGGATGATGAGGAAATACGACACTGCTGATGGTTTAACAATCTAATGAAAGGATTGTTATGTAATGAATGTAATTCATGGATAGATGACAGCAGGGGTCATCAACGGGTGGGCTGCGAACCATATGTCGACGCAGCAAATATTTCACTAAGCACTTGAAAAATACTTATGAACTATGACAAACATGGCCATAGTTAAGTTACTTTGATTTTTTTTAACAATTGCACCTTCTGTAACAGATCTTCTATTGTGTTTTATCCCATCACGTGAGTTTATGCAAATTATTTAGCTGAAGGCAAGTCACTGGAACAAAGACTAGCTACAGGGCTACATTGGTAGCTTCACGGATTTAAGTGGAATACATTAAAGAATCCTCCAGGAATACCCTAAGATTTAATTTTCATGGCAGGCTTAGAGGGCGTGTGTGAGGGCTTACAGAATGCTGCAATGTCGGATGAGAAGTTTCTGCTTTACCATGCGCCCCCTCTCAGCACTAGATGATGGATTATCACCGTAATCGCACCTTCTCGCAGCAGGCGTCCTTTCTGAGGGTGACTCGGAGCACATCACTCACTCAGCAACCTCTTTATTCAGCAGGGTTTTGCTGAGGTACGGCATAAAGCTGCTTCAGACTGGAGACATCATCACTCTGAATTCACACCGAGGCCAGATCTGTTGCTCACTCGCCACTACGCTTGCTCATGTTTCTCTCATGCAAGGAACTTCCATAATCAAAAACAGATGTTCCAGTTGTGGTTGTTCATCGTTTTCCTAGACAAGTGACTCAATGTTAGATAGAACAACAGCCCTCATTGAGCCTCAGGATTCAGACACCGAACCTGCTTTTTTTTATCATTCCAGGACTCGTATTCATAATATGCTCAGTCAATCTCTCACCCAGAAGAGAGGGTGTGATCTCTTTAGAGTCTGGTTCCTCTCAGGGTTCCTTCCTCATGTTGTCTCTGGCTTGTACATACAGTATGGATTTCTGTAAAGCTGTTTTGTCTATTGTTAAAAGCACCACACAAATTAATTAAAATGAGTTGAATTTTACTACAGCTGCTTGTTTTTTTTTTTCATTCCGCACCAACAGGAGGGCAATGTTCCGTATCGGTCCACTTAGACACCTGCTGCACCTTTCCATTTGATACAGGCTATTAACTCCACTCCATTGGGTGTGTTTTATCCTGCATGTTGCACTGTTTCTTGCTATTTGCATTGCCTCCAGCTACAAAGATCCCCATCTCACAGGGAGGAATACACCACTGCCTGTCTTTTAATCATTCTCTCCTCCACCGGTTCCAATCACCCGTCTTTCCTCATGAAAGCTGACGGTTGGGTACCATTCCAAGACCGTATGCTACGCTCAGGCCACTTAGCTTGCTAGTGTACCCTGGGTGGTGATCTTGTTTTATGTGGCATCTGCATAACAGTTGACTTTTTGTAAAGTGATTTTTATGTAAGGAGTAAAACACTTAGGGTGTGCTATTATAGGAAAATAATCAACAACAGGATGGTGCACTGCGGCCTGACAAGAACCGGAGTTCACTCCGAGAACGAATAATTTTCAGTAACCGAAATGTTTTATTCCCATCACATCAATTGCCAGCAATAACAGTTTTTAATTTGTTCCTGAACAACATATTTATTTATACTTACTTTTAACGCTGTGGAATGATCCATGTTCACTTATGTTAAGGCAGCTATAAATAGTCATTCCCTTACTAGCCTCTTTCTACTAGCCGAAGGTAGAAAGACAAAAAAAAAACCCACAGCATTCAAAGTTACAGCTTTACCTCTGCGACACTGGAGACTCTTCTAGAAATGATGAATAAATGTTTCTCTACAGAACACTCTACTATATACTGTAAGTATGTATTTATCATTATGTTTAGATTATGCAGAACTATACAAATCCCTGTGAATGAAGTTGGTTCATCAAAAACACCTTCCCAACAATTCGAAAACGGTTCAAACAGTTGTGCTTGATAAATTGGAGAAACTGTAAAATGTTTGCTAACTGCAATACTTAGCATTCACTCGACCGCTTGCTCGATGAATGGTTTAATTATCAAACTCCAGTGATGCACATTGCTTGTTTTTTCATGTCAGATTAAAAATAAAAAAGCGTACAACAGTATTGGAGCATCGCTGATCGATTGCCAGCTTGCCTTCAATTAACTCCGCTAACACGGCTGATTACACCGATCTGCGGTGCGACAGCTTAACTGAGCGCTTCAACCTTTAAACCTGCCGGCCACCTCACGCGCTCGCTGAGAGAAGTTTATGTTTGCATAGAAGATTACGGCTCTCTGTCAGGTGCTTTAGCCGTCAGGGAAGAGTGCTGTGCACCTCTGAAATGAAAACTGCTTCTCTCTTTCACCCTCCTTTTCTCCCTCCTCTAATTTTTACCCCTTCTCTGCTCTCTGGAAACAGTTCCACAACAGATGGTGGCTTGGGTTTTTTTTTTTTCTTTTTTCTTTTCTTTTTTACAAGTCGTTAAGATTGAGTCTTTCCGCCACCGTGCAGATGTGCATCTCTACGGTTTAATGGATCATCCATGTCGCCGCATTCCATATGCATATATGGTGGGCTCTTGTTTGTTTGTTTTTTTTTTTTCAAATCTGCAGAGGCCGATGGGATGCCGGAAAGCCGGAGCAGAAATGTGTACGCTCCTGATATGGCTGGTGCGCAGCAGCGTTGCGAAAAGCAAGCCCGAGTTCTTTTTGTTCTTGTCATGCATGAATGAAACACAACTGCTCTAGCCTCAAGTCCAAGTAGACAAACTCAGTGTTGTACAGCTGCAGATTTATTTGGTTCCATGATAAGCACATCCCTTTGTGTTCTACGGTAGCCTCACCTAGATCTAGTTTCCGTTATCTCAGTAAACACACCTGCAAACCTCACTCCAAAGCCTGCTGACTAGACTCATGTGCTGTGTTATTACAAAACTATGTTTTGCATATTCACAACTTAATGATTTAAAACCAAAATTGCTTAGGTTCCATTCTAATAAGCAATGATTAGCATGTCATGGTTAATGTTATATTTCAGATGAATGGCACATGAAAGCATTTTGCACGTGAAATTGGACGAGGACACAGAATTTCACTCTGACTGTCGTTTTAAAAGCGAGGAGAGATTACTAGAGTCCACACTTGGCACGATTTGCTGGCTTTGCTCCTGGGGTTACAAACAAGAAATGTGCTACATTTGCAAAATGGAGCTTTCAGAATAATTAAACAGTGAATTATTTCAAATATTTAACTGTACTCTAAAGCTCCCTAGCGCTTAGCGATTGCCAAGCATGGTTGCTTTTTTCTCTGGCATTTGCCATGTATGTGTTAAATATTTGTGCCTTCCATCACTACCCTCAGACGCAGTAAAGCAACCTTACTGCCTGGTGGTGGGAAAATGGGGCAGTAAAAAGGTATCCACTCTCATACCCTACCCAAAATACCTTTTTTTTTATTATTTAAAACAAAACAATATTCCTATTAAGCTCTTTCCATTGCTAATGATAATGAATATTACACTCATATTCCCGTTTACATGCTGGTATGTCTACCTCAACCTTGCAAACTGTTGTATAGTTGGATTGTGTACAATGCACAGAGCTCAGCGTGTGTCACAAACTGCCTTAAAGACCCCAACTAAGACGCATACTCCGAATGCGCTGTACACATGACCAAAGACTGTTCCTAAAACCTGAATATTAATATCGACATATCCTACATGTCTTAATCGACAAATGCTACATTCAGAATATGACCAAATTTCGAATATCCAAAAGGAATACGCTGTTCACATGACCCGTATCAAATTCCGAACACTGTCATATTTCGAATAATAGTGGAATATTAGTGTGCACGCAAACTATATGCACACTAGTAGTAGGTTACCGATGCTTTCCTGGTCAAAGTGGAGGCTTTGGCTATGCGCTAGCAAGACTGTAACACCAGAGAGAGCAGAGAGATGCAAATAATGCACAATAATGCTAATACTACTATACTAATATTAGTATTACTAATTAGTAATAGTAATAGTACTACTAAATAATTACTAATACTCATAACTATTTATAAAACGACAGTCATGCATACTTGCAGCTCAAAGTGCTTAAAAAGAAGTTAAATAACAAAATAAGGGAAGAAGCAGAAAATGGAGTTCATAAAAAAAAAAAGTGATTTTAAGAATGAAAACTTACAAACATGATGTTCTTATGATAAAAGAGCAATAATGAATTGGGCTAAAAATGAAATTGTAGCCCAAGGAAAAACATGAAGTAAAATAATTAATGCAAATCAAAATACAAAAATGAAATAATTAGTGATAGTGTCAAAAAGATTGAACTGCCTTTTAAAATTGTTAACAGACCAAGTTTGTTCTCACATCTCAAGTCTACTTTTGCGCTCCTACGATCCTCGCTCGCTTCAGGCAGGAGCATGTTCACTGATCCTCATTTAGCTACACTACTCTGGCTAATCTAATGAAGCACATCAGGCAAGACTTCCTTTTCATTACAGCACTGATATAGAGTATGCATGTTATAGTCAGTACTCAGTAAGTGGTATAATGTTATTTGCAGCTTGATTCATTCTACTGAAAAGGCTGTCTTATTTTTGTTAGACTCTTTCAGACTCCCTTGCGAAGATATAGTCCTCCAGTAAGCTTCATCTAGCTCAACTGATGCATTTTCTTTTTAGACAGCTCTGCCAAAAAGAAAACAATATGCAGAATGAATTGAGTTCTGGTCACTGGTTAGGGAATGTCTTGTTGCCTTTCCATTTCCTTTCTTTCAAGAGTATACAAACTTTTGCACTCTGGAAGGACACAAGCTTCATGTCAGAATACATGTAACGTGGATGTTCAACAGTGTCACGTTATGGAACATGTAAGGCTTTCAGAATCTGAAATCTGAACAAATAACATTTTTAAAAGACAAAGAGTACATTCTTCCCAAGTTCATGTGGGTTTCCTCTGGGTTCTCTGGTTTCCTTGCACCTTCCAAAGACATGTCAGAAGGTGAATTGGCTACGCTGAGAATTATGAATGACTGTGTGAATGAGGCGTCCAATGGACTGGTATCCCATCCAGAGCATATTCCTACATGACTACGTTCCAGCGTTCCTGGGATAGACTCCAGATCTACTGTGACCCTGGCCAGCATAAAGCATTCATTATCATCATCATTGTCATATCTTGTTGGTCCCTTAAGCAACAGTGTTGCTGTGGAGGTTCTGTCAAAGGCAGGATATCACTTCACTGAGCTTCACGGCTTAGTCAGGTTCAGTTTGAAAAAGTTGAACATTTCCATGGACTTCTGTATTTTCCAATCCTCAAGTGTCTGACCCAGTAAAGTGGATTGGATGCTGCTAAAGAGATTCAGCTCAGAGTATTTACTACAGCCTGTCTATTATTTATTCATGCCACAGCGAGACCTTGCCATGCTTCAGAGAGCAGCTTTACCTACAGCTCTCATTCTCAACCCAGAAAAACAGCCTCCCTGTACAGGGAAGTGTTTTCACATCTTTCTCCCCTCCTTGAACGCGTTTTATGTCTGACAAACAAACCAAATGTGAGAGTAACGACGAGCGAGAGAGAAAAAGAGAGGGACGTGTATGTAACTCTGATCCCTCCTAGGCCGGAATAATTCATGTTTCGACGTTGATTGTTTACACTGCAAGCAAAGTTCGGAGACAAGACTATAAAACAAGTCCTCGGGCCCAATTAAATTAGATCGACATCAATTATGGCACTTCGTATGCCAGCGGCCGACTCGCAGCGGTGTCATCCTGAGGACGCGAAGCACACGAGGGTGGCAGGCTAATGCGTTTAAGGCAGGCGCAATTAAAAGGAGCGAGCTTCCTGATAACGACAGGCTTAGAGTTGCTCAGAAGGGATTAGAGAGCAGAGCTGCCTGTCTCGAAATGCTGCAGCTTATCTTCCTGCTCTTGTCTGCGAGCTAATGAATGGACAACTTGCCATACTGAGTGAGCAGGGCCTCGTTAACTGCGCACAGGTAAGAGTTGGAGATGACACAGCGTATTCAGAGTCCTGTCAGAAATCTCATGTACATTGTGTATATGTGGGTTGGAGTATCATAAGGGTTAGGGTTAGGGTTAGGTGTGCGTTTATTATCTCTGAATGACATGAACAAAAACGACAACAACAACAAAACCACTATTATAGCTATATACCTTACCGGCTTGACTTAGCAAGGTTGATTCTAGTTTGTTTCAGGGTACCACATTGGGTAGAAAGCTGTTCTTCTTGATGCATCTTGATATTTTTTTTAATTCTTGATGTATGACCATTTGCTGATTTTAAAATGTATACTGTTTATCAAAGCATAAATATGGCTCGATGACCCCATGATGCTTATTTTGCCTGACGTAGAATAACTGTGCGATTTATGTGATACATTATTTTCACTATCATGTCATATCATAACCTGCTTAATGTGCAATTTGAAATTGCGAACTAAAAAATGTGTAACGGAAACATGCGAATTTCAAAAACTCTCAAAAAAAGATTTTACGATTCCATGAGGTGGATTGTTAGACAATACAGTAAAGCAGCAGTTTACAAAATTGAAACAGAAACACGTTTTTCCCATTTAGGTCAGATGAATTAACACGAAGGGCAAATGGAAACGCTACCTTTCTGAAAAAAACAGCCCTCTGTAAGAGCTATCTTGAGAGGAGAAAACCAAACTTTAATCACATAACCTCTCTCAGTGGAAACACGGACCATTCGCAATTCTGTTTGTCGAAGATATCACGTCTGCCTGCGCCAAACTGCAATGGAAACCCGGCTACTGTTGTTCTAAAAGATACATTACACACTACTATGTACTTTAGTACACAATTTCTAACAAATAGAAATAATTACTGATATACTGATACTGTTATTAATTTTGGAAAAAAAAAATCTAAATGTAAAAATCTTTTGTGCATGGATCCTTATAAAAATTTTATTTAAAAATTGAAAATTAAGTACAAGATATGTTACTTAAATGAATAAAAAAATGATTATCTTTGGCAAACGTATCCTTTTCAGTATGCCTGTGTTTGTCACTTTGTTTGTGTTAGTAGGAAAACTAATCGAATCCATACATTACAGAGAAAAGCTCAGTGTAATCAGTCTCTGTCTTTTTCTCCTCCCAGGTGCTCGTACCGTAACTCAGTGCCACAGGGGATGATAGATATCATGTCTCGGTTCATGGGATCTGGATCAATACCCAGAATTCAGCTCTGTTGTTTACCAGGAGGGGTGCATGTTGGTGCAGTGTTTAGCACTGTCGCCTCACAGCAAGAAGGTAATGGGTAATGGGTCTTTCTGTGTGGAGGTTGCATGTTCTCCCTGTGACTGCGTGGGTTTCCTCTTGGCACTCCGGTTTCCTCCTACAGCCCTAAGACATGCAGATTAGGCCCACTGGCTACCCTGTTGCCCATAGGTGCCCACTGGCTATTGAATCAGTGGTTGCTCATCTCTGTGTAAGGGGTGCACCCTGCCTCTCACCCAAAGTCAGATGGGATTGGCTCCAGCTTCCCCATGACCCTGACGGATAAGTGGTGTAGCTGATGGATGGATGGATGGATGTTTACCATGACAGGAGCAGGCCTCAGACAGGACCGTTTCCTCTTCCAGGCCACCTGTAGGGCACGGTGACAAGATATTGAAAAAGTGCCTCTGTTAGCCATATCTGTGAGCAAGTCCGTCACAGTCGAGCGATTACAAGACTCAGGCAACTCGAAAATATGTGTGAGTGTGTGTGAATTCAGCTGAATAAGTTCACTTCGCTTTAACGGCTGCTTCTAAAGGTGTAGCATTAAAGTTGCACAGCTTTTCTGAACTGTGTTGCACAATCCACCCTGACCTTTTTCTCTGTTAGAGCGAGTGTATCGAGCGTTCACTGCATGTCTACGTGCACCGCTTCTGTCCTTTGGAGTTTCATCTGGCTAATGAGCGCTCATTTTCTGCCTGTTTCGGAAGATCTAACAACACTGGAGAAGACCGATAAAGCAAGTCGACAGCGTGAAAACAGCAGCACGAATGACATGGGGAGAAATCGATCCTAAAGGTTTCCACTAGATTTTACCTGTGCTTGGGATACTGCAGACAGCACACCATTCTGCTCTCTGTTAGCTTCTAACACACATATTTTAAGCTCTGTACACTGCACTAAGTAGCCTTATGATAAGGGGGGTGTGGTGAGGCGTTTGTAAGTTACAATAAAATGCTTCAATATTCAGAAGAAATTCTAACAAAGTGCAACAGTTTAAATAATTAAACATTCAGTTAGCATGCCGAAATGTAGCCATCGACGGCACAATGGAACAAATTAGATCTCGAGAAAACCGAAATGGTTGGCATGAGAATTGCCTTTCACTGTTTGGACGCATGATCACTTCCTATCTCAAGCATAGCCAATGAGATAATCTCATCATCACGTTGGACTTCAAGCAACTGTTGGAGGTTGTAGACGAAACG
The DNA here is from genome assembly GCA_030068025.1 of Parauchenoglanis punctatus. NCBI lineage: Eukaryota > Metazoa > Chordata > Actinopteri > Siluriformes > Auchenoglanididae > Parauchenoglanis > Parauchenoglanis punctatus. The sequence goes on along the minus strand of JAQQZU010000037.1, from coordinate 3,832,487 downwards.
CTTCACTCTTCACTCCTTAGCCCTTTTTCCCAGATGTGTTTTTTCTTTGTTTCTCCTCCGCGCGGGTTCCTGGCAGTGCTTTCCCCCACACTTTGTCACCCGCTATTGATTCCACTCACAGCATTAGGGAGCTGGAGAGAAAAGCGTTTAACCCATCCTGTCTGGCGGGCAAGCATTTTGATTTATCGCACGCCGCATTATCATTTTGAATGCATAAGCACGCATGGTGGCAAGTGTATCCTGGAATGCAAAGCCTGTGTAGTGCTTTTCCCATTTTTCTCCCCGAGTGTTTACTTTGTTTTTGCGCAGGCTGGAGTTTGTCCTAAGTAATTTCCGAGATCAGTCGTATCAGCCTGCTATTGTCTGCCATGCTGCTAGCTGATTGGTCATAAGAAAAAACTCATTATAGCAAGTCTTTCGTGCCACTGTGTGGTTTAGCGAGAAGGGAAGATTACTGGAGATTTATCCTTTTACAATGTCTCAGCACTGGACTGCTCTTGCTGAAGCAGGGTTGCCAACTATCATGCACACACACCAGCCAAACACACTGTACTGCATGCCAGATTTTGAAAAGACCCCAGTAAAACCTCTCCCCGATGAAGCAAATTATTTAAATTTGGATGACAAAGCCTGTTTCTTTGAGTGTGGCAAACTGAGATTGGTTTATGGAACAGAGTGACAGTTGTCTTGGAGAGCAAATTTGGTTGGTGCTTATCCAGTAACCATGTGGAAGCTAAAAATTGTCTAGTGCGAGCCACATCATGGTTCTGAGCTGCAGAGGAAAGTATGTCATTATTTCAGTCAAATTCACAAGGATGACGTTGAAGGTTTGGTTGTGAATCTAATATAGGTTTGCTAATTATGTTTGTACCTGGAAATGATCCTGTGAAAAGAGGAATATGGTCCAATTAACGTTATAACACAGTGATGTTAAATTCCCAAATCTGGTCTGAAGGTATTGATTCATCTTCTATAACAGCAGCTCTGACGGTGTTGAATAATACAAGCCAAATCACAGGTTTATCATTTAGTACAATAGTAGGATATTTGACATATTATTTAGTGCAAAAATAGGAAATTTCACATAATATTTAGTACAGCAGTAGGAAAGTTAGCATAGTATTTAGTATTGTAGTAGGAAATTTGAAATTATGTAGCGCAAAAGGAGGAAATTGAATATAATGATAGTAGTCATGTTTACATATTTAATACAATAAAAAGGAATGTGATATTATTTAATATAGTAGTAGGTAATTTACATCTTAATATAGTAGTGGGAAATCACATTATGTTTTTGGACATTTGGACTCATACAAATATTTACTATGTTAATAGGAAATTTGAAATTGATTAGTACAATAGTAGGAAATTTTACCTGATTTTTAGTACATTTGTAGAAAATGTAACATATTTACTGTCATTTTACATATTCCTTAGTACAGGATTAAGCAATTTCACATATTTAGAATATTACTAGGAAATTGAACATATATGGTACAGAGATTTGACATTGTGTTAGAGCAGGACATTTATTAAGCCTGTTATTTAGTAGTAGTAAGAAAATTGTCATTATTTAGTATAACTAGGTAATTTTACATATTCTTCAGTATATTGTTAGGAAATTGACACATTCTTTATTACAGTAGTAGGAATTTTGACATTTAAGTAGAAAATTTCACAGCATTTATTACAGATAAAGGAAATGCACATTTTCATTAGTAGATTTGTAAAGGGAATAGTGTGCCTTTTATTACAGACGGTGGACATTTTTACATATTATTTAGTGCAGTAGTAGACTGTGCATAAAATTTGGAACATGCACTCTTTTCTTACAAATACAGACAATTGTGCAACTTTTCAGAGAAGACGTGAGTCAATGGGTGGTGATGAACATTCTTGCTTGACTGATTCTGGTTCAGAGCTCTAAGACACAGGTTTCCTTGGTTTCTGGCTCTCTGTTCTTTTTTCTGTCCCAGACCCTGAACATGGCCGGTGGGGGTGGGAGTGTATGTGATAACCTTGTTCTGGATGAAGGATGGGGACACATCCACTAGTTTGAAAAGCGTGCCCCTCCCCATCTAAAGCAGCAAATGTGTGAGTCAGCAAGACCAGGGCCAATCAATCTGTTTACTGTGCTGGAGACGAGCAGAGTTGAGAGGAGAGGAGGAGTGATTGATTCATAGTCAACCTTGTCCTTTGAGCAAGTTTGTGCTTGTATACATGGGAAAAAAAAACAAAAAAGGGTTGTGTTTTCATCAGTCCGCTGGAGTGTGTACAGTGTCAGTGTGTGTGTATACAATGTCGTCAGGATATCTACTGAATGGGAAAATGTTTCTGTAATCTGGTACGCAGTGGAGGTCAGAGTGTGTTTCAAAAGACTGTTACAAGCACATCGAGGGTCATCAAGATCAGGCCTGTGTTAGCTTAGGAATATGTTCGTCCTGTACTTGTCTGGGAAAGAAGAAACAAATGGTTGCCTTCTAAATCCTTTTGGTTCATTTGCTATTTGGATTGTTTTGATATCAAACTGCACATCATTTAAATAAAAAAGCAATAACATTTACTGTGGGATGTGGCGTGGGACTGAAAACATCATAATCATTACTGTACTGTCTTAGTTGGTTAGAAATGTTGCTATGGGAATAAAAGATAATAAAAAATAAAAAAAACTTTAGGCATACAGCATGGAGAACACTGAAGTTAAATAAATCAATAGACAGCCATATAAATAACTAGTTTTATGAACTTTAACAGAACAGACTGTGTTTATGATTTGTGCCACGTATTACATCGTGTTGCAGCATTTAGTCAGTCTGTAATGGTGAGAACGCGGCAGTCCTTCTCAGGTGAGGACAAAAACACCCGGTCTGAGGTGTTTGGGCAAAATGTTCTTGGTCTAGTTCCAAGCGAATTCTAGATATTTGTCTGTGTTTTGACCCAACTTCAGGAAGTGAAAGAAAAATGCTGTGTGTTACGGTTTACATGAAGCATTTTTGTCTGAATGTGAGCCGCTAAATTGAGCCAAAGGGCAGAGCTGTAGTGCTGCAGAAATGCAATGCGTTCTGGATATTTGGAGCAACAAAAAAAAGAGAAAATAAATGCTGGATATGATCCAAAAAAAAGATTTTAAGCTAGTAATTTATATTTACTAATCATTTATTTAGCTCTGGCTTTGTGTTTGACGTGCTTGAGTAATTTCTGAATTTCTCCACAGACGCACATTTGCAAAAGGTTTGTTTTTCCTTCAGCGTATTACCGGTTTACGAATGACCAATAAGTAGATACGAGAGATTTTTTTAAAAGGGCATTTTCAGCCACAAGTGCCCATCCGGCTATTTATTTATTTATTTATTTATTTATTTATTTATTTATTTATTTATTGCTTTTTTTGGTTTGTTTAATTATGTGTGGCGTGAAACCAAATTAAATCCACACCGAACAAAAGTATTTATTTCACTCTGATTTTGACTCTGCAAACTGATTAATAGGTGTTAAATTGCCTTTTGAGTTCTCTTGAATGCTCACAATGACCACATCTCTCCAGGATCCTAGTTTAATCCTGACCTCAGGATGCTTGTGAAGCTTCACATGTTCTCCTTGTATCCACATGGGTTTACTCTGGGGTCTCCGGTTTCCTCCCACCTCACATAAATATGCCCGTAGATGAATTAACAACTCTAAACCGCCTCCAAGTTTGAATTAATGTGTAAAGGGCGTATTCCTGCCTCAGTGTTCCTGGGACATGCTCCGGATCCACCTTGACCCTGACCAGGATAAAGCGTTTAAAACGAATGATTATTGTATTCTGTGCTGCATAAATGAACCCCACTGAGGGCATAAACACTCCAGAGTTTCATTTAAACACACTGAAGGCTGTTTCATAAGACAGGCAGCATCTGTATATAATTCTTTTTGCATCTATTCACTTCCTCATTTCTCTTGCTGTAATTTGTCTGGTGGAAGAAACAGAAAAACATTTTTGTGAGATAATCAAATTGGCTTGTGATCAATAACCATCCAAGCTGCACATCACTGATTTTATTATGTCTGCTCCCAACATGGCCTCTTTCACAATTTCTGATACAGTGACACACACACACACACACACACACACACATCGAGAAGTACAGAAATAAATTCATATCACTTTCCTTCTACTGGTTCCCTCACTGTAATAAATTCTTCAGCTGTCTGGATCAATCTGGATTCCATTGTTTTTCTCCATATTTTTTTTTCCACATTGGGAATAACGTCAAAAAAACTTCCTTCCTGTACGGGAATCAATAGCGAGTGTGGAATCAGTTTGTCTGGCTCGTAATCAGCCAACAGAAACAAACTGCCGTCCTCTGCTCTCTCATTTTTAATCTGTTACATTTTTCAGACATCTGCTCTGAAATGTTTTAGGCTGCAGGCTTTTATAGGTGAGTTGCAGTTTAGATGAAATTGAATACATTTTTAATGGAACCAATTTGTTTTCTGCACTTTAAACGTGGATCTTCCAGATAGAGAGATCAATCCTGTAATCCGTAGAACGGTACTGTCTCTTACACAAGAACTCAGACAGCAGAGATCTCACCCGTCACACCCGTCAATCAACATTATCAACCTACAGTACTATTCAAAATTATTTGCACCCTTCATAAAAATAAATCGATGCATACGTAACTTATTGCACACAATAATTCGACTGGTCACTCAATCGTTCTTATTAGAACTGCTTTCGAGATCGCTAACAAAATGTATTAATAAATCCTAACTAATCGTCATTCTTGCGGTCAGTTCTCAGGAAGGCTGCTGTTTGCTTTTATCCATGTCCTTCTGTTTTCTTGAGATAGAAATATGAGGTTACATGCAGCTTTGTCATCCGGTATCATGAGGAACGAGGAAGAATATTCAAACCAAAAGAAATAGATGGCTGTTGACCTTCATATGATTTTTTTTTTTTTTTTTTTTGCTTATTTTTATGAAGGGTGCTAATAATTCTGGATGGCATTCTCACAGAGGAATTCCTGTACATATTTCGGTGTTACCTATCAAGGTGTCTAGCATTAATGTTTAGTTGAAACTGTTTAAGTGGGAGAAAAGGCAGAAATATCTAGCGTCATAAGCAGGTTGGAGTGTGCAGTCGACTGTTGTATCTTACGCAGTGCAGACAGCCTCAGTAAAACCGTTTCACACACACACACACACACACACACACAGACACACACACACACACACACACACACAGTTCCTGCTGAGAGTGAGAGGAACTGAATGAAGCTGCAGTACAAGGTGACTGCATACCAGATAAACTCTAAATGTACGCTACTGTACCATCACTTCTGTATGGCCTTTGCGGATTTGTGTGTACATGAACCATGAGATGGAGAATGTATCTGCATTTATACCACAGTTGAATTCTCAAATTCTGATTGGTCAGAAAGCACTGACGAACTTTCTATACCTATACAGTATTTCCAGCTGTAATTCAAAGCACAGGTTTATATTAACACACACTTCCTAATATGTTATCATTTCTATAGTAACAGTAACTAACGAACAGGGACTCCAGATGCTCCATATAAAGAGACTGAATTGTTGATATGGTCAAACTTTCTCTTAGGAGGTATTTATATATCATTTTGTAATGAGTCTCCAGTTTCACCAGTTTGTCATTTTTCTGTATTATTAACTTCCTTCTAAATAGAGTGTATAGACTTGGAGGACTTGCTACCTGTGTAAGAGCAGCTCATGCCCTTGCTTTAACACATCTTACCGTACACCAGCTGTCAACACGCTGCACACACAGCAGTTTTTTTAACACTTGCTAACAAGTATAATTTATCATTAACAGCTATTTTACTCCTTTCTACAGAAACACAAAGCCTGGCACATCAGTTCAATCTATTACCACACCAGCGCTGACGTACTAGCTTCCTTCTAAAGTGCCAGTTCTTCATAATCTCGCCTTTAGTGGGTTAAATATACAAGCATGTGAGAAAAACTATGACTCTGTTATGGCATGGGTGGCATTTATTTATGCTGCCATCTGTGCCATTGTTAGGTCCATTTGTGTCCTTGGACGGAATCTTCATTACAAATCAATGCAAAGTTCTTCTATCAGCTTTATCCTATGATGAAACGTTGATTTGATGGGAGTGGTCTCTTCCAGGATGGCTCCGCCCCCATTCACAGGGTACAAGGGCTCACTGAGTGGTTTGTTCAGGAGGAAAAGGATGTAAATCATATGCTTTGGCCTTCACAGTAACTAAATCCCAACCCAAGTAAAAAGAGTGAGAGATTTTGGAGTGCCTTGTTGTTTGGAGAGACAGCACTTTCCATCACCATCATCAAAACACCAACTGAAGGAACGTCTTTTGGCTAAATGGCGTTCTTTATGCCAGTACATTTGCAGGTGCTTGTAGAATTGATGCGTTGAAGCTGTTCTGGTGCCCCAAGAGCTGACTAAGACACTTTTTTTCCCCTTTGCTTTGCCACCCATCTGGAATCATTGCTGTGTGGAATAAAGCATGATGTAAGGATCAGAAGCAAGTAATTATAAATAGAAAGTTCTGTAACCAAATATTCTCATTCTGTAATACGGAAAAAAGGTTGGAGGAAAAGTGCCTCCATCTCCCGAGCTGTAAATCAGTGTTTGAGAGCTTGAGGATGGTGAAATGCCCACTAGTAATCACTAATACCTGACCTGCTTCCTTACCTGTTTCCTTATTTCAGGCTTTATCGTCCCTCATCTGAAATTGAAATCAGACTTTTTTTTCCCATATGGCTGAATTCGCTCAGTGTGGAATTTCTGTAGTAAATCTGTCTTCCAAACTGCTCACCATTTAGAACTTGAGACGGTAATGAGATATTAAACAGTGTGCAAATTAACGGCAGTTATACTGTAAAACAGCTTTGCAGGTGTTAGAAACAAATGCAAGATTTTTTTCCACACCTGTCCACTGTATATATTTTGAGCCAAACCAATAATAATTTGTGCAAAAAAAAAAAAAAAAAAAAAAGGCAGAAATTCACTTTCATAATGGAAGCACTACTTCCTTCTCAGACCTCTCCTTCTCTCACCGACTCTCTGTTTATTTGCATATTGCACAACACAGGCACCGAGTCTCTCTGTTTCTTCCCAGTCATCCGACGTCGGCCGACTGGGAAACCACGCAAAACCTTTGAAGCCGTACTTCTAAGTTTCCCTTTGGCTGTTTCTTTCCTTGATCTGCTTCTCCGCTTCCATCCTTCACTCCTTACCAACCACAGGAGCAGCAAACAAACCCTCTCTGAACTCCGCTTGAGTCTTGTTCTAAGTCTTAGTAAGCAGGGAAGGAAAAAATACGGAATCAATCTGAATATTTCAGCAGCCGAATCCTCGAGACACGACCGCACCGGGTCTCTTGTGTGCATCGTCCTCCCGCAGTTCATCGGCTCGCTTCATTTGTGGGTAAACGCAGCGTGCGCAAACCTATAATTAGATTCGGGATGCGACACCGTTAACCACTGTAAATAATTAAATGAGCAAATAAATAAATATATCATCAAGCAGGCATCTGTGAAGGATGTAGGCATGCGAGGGAAAAACTTCGCGTGACGTTCTCGTGTCAGGAGCGACACTCAGTAACGATGCAGCGATAAGGCTGAGCTGGCCTTCAGTGGGAAAAATGATCTTATCGTATGTTTCTCAGGGTTGCTGCCAAACCTACACACACACACAAGGGCTCAGCGCACGATAATGAACAGCTATTTAGCAGCTAGTAATGACACAGCCTGGGAGAGCGCTCCCTGTATTTGTGTGATTAGCGAGAATGCTAATTTGGCCTCTAACAGCCTGGATGACCCCTTTTTTTTTTCTGGAAGCTCTTCCGGCTCGTTCATATCCTTCTTCCAGACAGTCACAGGTACATTAATCAGGAACGACTGGAGTTTTAGCCTTTCAAGTATTCAATTAGTGCCGTGGAGAGAAGGAGTCGCTTCAGGGTGTCCGTCATTTCTTGTTTTTCCAAAACTGAAAAGCTTTTTTGTGCACAATAATTTCTGAATGAATTAATGAATTTAGTAAACGAAGCAGCTTTATAGAAATCCGGATACAATTTAAGATTCATAATGTGCAAGTCAGAGGAAAAACGATCAAGGAAATACTCCCTGAGAGAATTTGAGAGGTACAAATCTATAGGATCCAGCTGAAATGATCCACTAAAGCAAGGTGAGGTTGTTTCGGGAAGTGTGGATCTTTAGGGTATCCCGTCCTCAGCAGCAGAAAGTGAGTCATGAATGTAGAAGGCTCAGGAGCAGAATGAATCAGACAGATCTGGAGGGCGAGAGGAGCTGCAGCGGTAGAGCTGGATCAGGTGCCCGAATCCCATCAGGCAGCAGGAGTACACATGCAGCTTGACGAAGAGAGAGAGAGAACACAATATTAGATACCATATGCTCATCCTGCAGTGGTTTAAAAGGGTGCACCTTGTGATCAGAGTGCAAGCAGAGACTCCAGCAGGTCCAGATGTAATAATTTTCTTTATAGCTGGATGCCGTGGCTACAGCCCTCTATCTACTGTACACATCAGGTTGCTCTTATTCTGCTCATTTAATGCAAGTAAAGTTTTTTTAATGCAGCATGTCATTTCAATTCATGTAGCCACTCAGAGTCTTCATACTGAATTGCCATAGAACAGTGAGGAAGGCTGTAGCTGTAACTCAGTAAGTAAGTAAACAGCCAAGAGAATCCCAGCTGATCCCATTTTACATCGCATGGTCTCGGACCTCCAGTACTGCGATAGGCTCGGGATGGTTAACGGTAATATCGGGAATCGGCAATAATATCTACCGTAGTGACCATCAAGTCAGACGATTTATATGTCTTGGGAAAAACGCGGTGTGTGAAGCTTTAAAATTGCAAAAGATGACGTGTCTTGTGACCCATAATAAATCTTTCCTTTTAGCCTGTTTAGTATCCTTTGCAAACCATATTAACCTGCTGTCTGACTTTGGAGCAGAGCAACAAAGCATCTTTCTCTGATGCATCTTAGCATTTCTTTTGTCCATGCTGCCAAACAGATAACAGCATGAATGATGTTGAATTTAAAAACACGACACAGTGCTCACATCGCTACTTCGCTATAGAAGAATTCACTAAATTTCTGCTTCTGTTCAACGCAGAGCAGCGCATATGTAGTTTATAAGATTTTATTTACATTTTATAATGAGCTTATTTATAGCTACTAACTTGTTAATTTACAAGTCCCAGCTTTGCAGCATTCCTGACCTTGGTAATTGGGTAAAAAAAAACCTGAATTTGAACGCTAGCAACTAGCAGCTACATACAATTCATTAACAGATTCCGGTATTTTTCCCATTGCGATCGGTCAAGGGGGCACAAAAAAGCAATAGCATATTACACATGATCTCACAATCCTATACGGCGGGGCGGAGCTCTACACACTGATGGCAAGTTGTAATATTAGAATGGAAGCTAAAATCTAACATCTCTTATTCGCTTGACAATGAAACCATTAGAGTTGAGCAATGCATTAGTGATTGTGAAGCTCTACTGGCTTTATGCCATGTTTCCTCCAAATACCACACAAAAAGTCTCAAGACTTGTGTTCAAGTCAAATCTGTGTATTCAACTGAGTGCATGAATTTACAGTCTACAGGTACCCTCGATGACAAAGCCTGCTGTCTAATGAGCTTTAATCATACCTTCCATTAAAATACAGTACTAATAAGAGGTGCTTTAAGCAGATTGCCATGCACCAAAACACAATGCAGTAAGATATTTGACAATTTGATTACCTAAAACATTGAATTTCATTCAAGACATTATGTTTATATTTGATACAGAAACATTTCAGTGCCACATTTTAATGAAGTTTTACAGGCCAGACTTTCCGAATATCTTCACCGAACACCGACTAGCCTCCGTTTGCTAATCAATCGCATCCTATTAACTTTAGACCTACCATGAGACAGAGGCAGAAACAGAGAGACAGCGAGAATGCTGGAGGACAGTTGAGGTTGCAGAGTAGCAGTTGGTGTGAGTCCAAGCTGAGCCAAGGATTATAATTGAAATGGCTGATACGGAAATGATACAGTGGCTAGTGATCAAAGAGATTAAAAGAAAAGCAGCACAGAGAGCAAGGGAATAGAGGAATTAATTATGTTTTCATCGTTCCGGAGATGTCGAGAGCTGACACACAAAACAGTGGGGACTTAAAAGCCTACTTTATATAAAGTGAATCCATGTGTGACTTGATGAACTATTAGAAAAGTGATTCAGATCATTAGCCACAGTTTTTAGTCGCCTTCTGTGCTCACGAGCACTCCACGTTGGAGCTGTGGAAATCATTTCATTCAGACTATTCGCTCTTCCGATATAATAACGCTTAAATAACGCTTGAATTTTTATTGTGCGTTTGAAAGATTTGCGTTCATACCTGCATTCATACCTAAATCTGGATCGCATACAAAATGAAAAATTCTGCAAGTAGTTAACCAGTACACTGAGTGTGAACCCAGTGTTTGGAGTGTTTCAAGAAACATAGCAAAGCAAACAAAAGATAAACCCAGACCCTCCCTAATTGACTAATTATTGCCTTTTGATTCTATTCGGTTATTCTTTCGATCAGCATGAAGCAGTCGAATGTGCTCGCAGCTGACAGAAGCAGTTTGCATACAGCCAAAATGTGTTCAGATGATGATGACACCTCTACTGCTATTCAAGAGCTCAGCTAATTCACTAAGGACAGCAAAACACGAAACACAACATCTGCGGAGCAACAGAGAGTGTTTGTAACGCAACCTTGCAAAAGCTTTTAGTTGCATAGAAACGCAGTGAAAACTGCTGCAAACTGTTAGCGGAAAACCCTGGAGAGGTGGGTGTGTATTAAAACAGCAATGCTTTTTTATAAATTTTAGGCACATGGCCTAGTGTGAACATAGATGCTCAAATTATGGTCAACTAAAAGCTTGTACAAAGGCTCAACTGAGGTTTTAGGTATAACTTTAACTTTGACCTATTTCTTTGTAGGTGCCTCGTCCACCATAAAGTGGATTCAAATGAACCTTTTTACTTAGGAAGCTAAAAATATGTCATGGAGAAATAAAGAAATAAACGCAAAGTCAAATGGTTATGCGAATCTAATTGTGAGGCATCGTAAGTGCCTGTTCAAAATTCAATACAGTGCTAGTTTTAAAATACTTTCACCAATTTAGGACAGACTTCACAATCTAATTTCTGATTTTGCAACTGGTCAAAATCTTTGTAATAATATCAGTAAAGTTACCACCATCATTCCTACATTTTATTAGTTCTACTATAACCCAGTGCTACGGGACTTGCAATATACTGTATTAGGCGATTAAATGTAAAGCAGTCATTTTGAGAGTGATTTTATTAACGTCGAATCATTGAGTGTGATGATAAAAATGCTCATTTTCTTCCGTGAAGATACATTTAAACACAGCCCCAGTGTAATCTCAGTCTCTCTAAAAGCCTAATAATATTATATTGAAATAAGCTCATTTTCACCACAAATTGCTTCGTCTATTTGAGTATGAAGCAGTGATATATGGCATTCAAACAGAAATAACCATTACAGCTATCTGACCCACAAGGAATTTCCTTTGCTGAAATCTAAAAAGGAGAAAATGATGTTTACAATATTTTGAGTATGAGCATGTTTGATTAAAATGAGCACTCTAGACTGAGTTCATCTCATTCATTAATGACGTTTGTCCAGAGAGAGTGGCTTTGGCTGCTCCACTTTTAGCATTTTTAACAAAAATATAAGCAGGATGGTTGCATATTATTGGCAGAAGGTACATCTTTGGGATGCCATAGAAACTCTCAGCCCTGCATTGGGCGACTGGCCCAGTTGGGGAATCGTGTTTCAATGTGCAGTTTGAGCACCAGATGTTTATAGCCCTGAGGTCGAGGTGGGAGGTGGAAGGGGGAGGAGGTATCAAGCGCTCACTCCCAGATGTGAAAAAACTTGGCACAGCTCACCGTGTTTTCTCCTTGGCACCGTGAGGCCTTCTCTGCCTCAGCAGTGGAGTCAAGAAGATGTCAGCTCTCCTTCAAATACTTTCGCTTGTCCTCGTTCTCTCTCCCTCTTTCTTAGATCACACTCAATCTCCCTTATTTCTGTGAGTCCAAGTGCTCCTTCCAAAAGAATGAGCCGAGATGGAGAAGAAGCACACTCTGATTCGTCATTAAGGCTTACTGATTAAGGCTACATTTTTTTGATTGTTGGTTTCCTCTTAAAGAATTGTGCATGGATGCCTTTGGAGGTTTTTGTAGTATGCAGTGAGTGAAGGTAAGATCTGAAGGCATGTGCTCTGCATGTGTTTTATTGTGGACAATCATCACAGACCATAGCATGGGTCAATACATAAGCAGGCATCATACAAAGATAATCCATTGTCATAAACCAAAGAAGAAATGAGAGTCAAAACCAGATACAATGAATCATGGAAGAAAACAAGGCTGGGACTTACACAAATACTCAAGAATAATTTGCAATAAGGCTACAGGACATAAAGACTAGGGTTGGATACCGAACTCCATACATTTCAGGGAACTGAGCAAATTACGTCTGTACTACTGAGTACCGATTCAGATTAATTCAATCGGTGCCAAATTTCGGTACATGAAAGTGCATCTGCGTGAGAGAGTAAAGTATATGTTAGAGAAAGAGAGAGCATGAGGCTATGTGGCATCACCACTTAAATTTGTTAAGACCCAACACACAGTCAGAAGAGCGTGCTTACGCTATGCCCTGGTGACAGACCTTGACAGGCCGGAGGTTGTAGGGATGGTTTTGGGATGGGTGAGGAAGGTAGAGAGGGGTTTCTTTGTGTGTGTGGTGTGTAAAATGTTTTAAATAAATAACAAAAAGTTGAAATTGAGAATTCTGGACTTATTTTTTACAACTGAAATTATATTTTTTGTTATTACAGAGAGATTAAAGTACCAAAAAAAGTACCATTGTGTATTAGCACTTGACCTTAAAACAAAACCTCAGAATTTGCTGAACTGAGAGCCACAATTCATACTGAGAGGGGAAATTTGTGTTCCACCTGAATCCTTTTTATGAAGCTCAGAATCTTTAAATATTCAAGGAACCATTGAGAAACCATTTTTTCCTTTTAACTTTTAAAATATGATCACGTCTGATGCTCTGGCATTTAATTGCACCATTGTGGAGCTGCTGTTTTGATTGCTACTAATTTGATTGAGCTTTTTGCGGAAGAGGAAATGCAGTAATTAATGAGCTTGGTTACTTCAAGTGGCACAAGATTACCTCACAGCCTGTCAAGATTAATTACTCATGAAATTTCTCCTGTACTGACCGCTCAGCCCTGTTGGAGGAAAGGAGTGAGAGCTGAAAGTGAGGTGGGAGGGTTTAATATCCATCATGCCCTCCATCATACCCTTGTACCTAAAGCTCATTGACCTTTATTGCTGTGTGGCCTTTGACCTCTATGTTGAAGGTCATCAGGTTTGGCTTTATGCTGACCTCTAAGGTTCATCACCCAATCAATGTATCCTTCCTTCTGCCAGATGTAAGAGCCACCTCCCTCAACCACAGTGATAAACGATATTCATTAGACTGCCAGCATGAGTTCAAAGCAGCACTTCATTAAAACAAGCGAATCAACTCATGCCAAATCCCAAGGACATGGTCCACACCAATAAAAACCTCCTTTGAGTTTTGCCCAACTACACTACACTCTTTCCCAAAAAAGGCTGCATCTAACACCCTAAAGTGCTCAACAGGTGCCTACAACATAGGGTTTCCATTTTAGGGATAATATCAAGCAGAACACCTTTATAAAGCCAGAAGTGTTACCCATCCAAAGAATCCTTGGGGGTCTCGTTTTCACTATATGTTAATGCTTTCTATAATGATTGGTAGCGGAAAGCAAGACACAAACCTTCAGTAGAGATGGTAACAGTATGTAAAACAGCTCTTCAAGGGTGCTCAGCATGGTAATGGTCCTACGTTTTTGGAAGGGACTTCCCCTAGAGAGACAAACTGAAGAATGTTTTAGGTGGTAGATAGACCATTTTTCTGAGAGTGAATTTATGTATTTATGGAAAGAATAAGCCATTGGTCAGCAGGCAAGTGGAACCCAGATCCATGGATGACAGTCTTTCACTGATAGGAGCACTCGTATTGACGTGAATGTCACAACAGTATCGGTTGACACTTCACCTTTTATTTTATAGCCTTCAGAGGGACAATTGAGAGAGAGAGGGAGGAATTGAGGAGGAGTGTGAGGCAGGGAGACAGGGATGCTAAATCTAGAGTGGAAAAGACAGAGATCTTTTTGAAGGACAGTGTAGATGATGATTCCTTTAACACATTTTGACTAGTGCTTGAATTTGTGTGGGTTTCTTCTGGGTTCTTTGGTTGGATCCCACATGCCGGTAGGTGGATTGGCCAGCCTCACTTGCCCCTAGGCATTAATGACCGTGCAAATATGTAGCACGTTCATACTGTCCTTTGTTGGACTGGCTTACCACCCATAGTGTATTCCCCTCTCACTCCCAGTGTTGCCTGGATAGGCTTCAGATTTAAAACAACTCTAACCAGGAAAAAGTGGTTAAAGTGAATAAGAAAAAGAGAGACAATTTGTGACTGAATAACAGCCACTAAATGCTAATCTTGAAGTTAAGTGTAAAAGACATCAGCCACCAAGGCATCAGATCTTGCCACTTGTCACTTAAGACTGTCTGTAGGTCCAAGGCTGTGATGCTTGGTTCTGGTTCATTCTATCATTGTCTTGGGAGATGAAGACTTTCTATTATTGTCTACACCTAGTTTTCAACAAGGGAGTTGAAAGAGAGAGAGCGAGTCCATCATTCTGTATGCCAGGACTTCAGCTAGGAAGATGGATGGTCATGAATCCTAGAGAAAGCAGCTGGTCCCCCTTCTGACTTGGCTGAGTGATGGCAACATGCTTGTATTTTCGCAACATGATTTACCCAAGAGAATACTGAAAACTTACTGTAACAAAACCTCCTCAAGCTCATGCAGATGGATTGAATCACTTAAGATTTTTTTTCCTGAAGGAATCATTAAAGTAAGAATTTCAACATGGGGGAAAAACATGGGGTTTATTAATGTTTCAAACAACAGGGAAGTTCAAATACATACATGGGCCTACATCAATCTGTAAAGATATAGGGATCACTTTCCACATGGCTCTTTTTTTTTTTTTTGAGAAGCTGTTCTTAATTTTGCAATGTTTTCACTCTGATTGGTAAAGTCAAAGCTGATTGTGGACCAGTTCAGCAATTCCTGATTGGGTTCTTTCATTTTGCTAGATGCTAAAGGTGACTATTTTGATGATTGTAGCCAATATGCAACTGTTTTTGCTGTGTTAATGGTATGTAAGTGAAGGTCTGCTGAACCTCAAGCTAAATTTAACTTTCTCCCAAGCACCAAAAGGAACCTCTCCTTGGTCCCTAATGTTTGGTATGGTTCTTGCCGGGGAGTTTCCTAAATGGGACATCATTGTACACACTCACTTCTCACATTCATTTTAAGGCTGCTGAAAGTACTGTATGGAAACAAATTTGTCATAAATCCCAACAAACAATCCACTGCCTCAACTCTAACAGGCATCATAATGGCCACTTCACAGCATCTGCCTGTTTGCCCAATTATTTTGGCTGTGGTGGTGTTTGCTTTGCAGTTCTGCTCACTGTTAAGCCCGATATATTTTTTTTCTGGTCAAATTACTGTGCCCCAGTTGTCCTATCTGAGATCAACTCTTGAACTCTGCTTTATTGCCTGCCTGAATCAATAAGCTACTTGTAATCCCTGTAATTCATTTAACATTTTGAGGCTTCTCAGACTGTCTCTATTAAGGCACGTCAGGTCTAATATGGAGGAGGAGCTGTAATTGTCCTCGACCATGTCTGTAAATTCTTAAGGAACTCTGAGGCAGATATGCATAGAGATTGATTTGAGCAGGATTACTAGAGCATGCTGACCTCCAAAGTCTAGAAAAAATTCATTCAAGACACCCATTCGCATTGTTGAACTGTCATCTCCCTATGAATTAATGTTGTTGTCACTTAAAATGTATTAACAATCCTCTAATCAAGCTAAGTTGCATTGGCTGTATCAGTGTTTCTGCAGGTAGGTAGTTTTGTAGAAAGATACATTTTCATACATTAACTGCACAATATACAATATATACAATATATATCCAAAAAGGCACAGCTAACAATATTTCCTTGCATTTGCATGCAATATCACACAGAATAATCAGATTATCCCTGTGCTGTTGCTTCATAGCTTTGTTAGCATTGTTATCACTGCAGAACATATTGCTAAACGCATTAGCAAAACATAGTTAGTATGCTGATATTGACCTACCCTTCGTTTATCAAGAAAACACACATTTGGTATATTTTTGCTTAAGTGGACACAGAAATTGAGGGTAAAGTACACAAAGATCACAGTCTAAACTTTGCCCATATACTGTTTATTCACTTATGATGTAAGGTGAGTAAATCTGCTCATCCTTGCACCTGTAGTTACATTTGCATTGTGCAGCAAAGCCAGAAATTCCATCCCAAATATGGTTGCTACAAAACTGGTATCCCAAAACTGGTAACCAGTAACAGAAGTCCAATCAGTAAATTTGGGTTTGTTGAGGCACTGCCTTAACAATTATGTTATGTTGCATTATGCTAGCTAGGCTAATGGATTAGTGGGCTAACTAGCAATTTAACTAGTTTATCTGTACAGATTTTGGGTGTCTGCCAAGGTATGACTGGTATATCACCAGGTATTTGAACCCACTATCACGCTCAACATTTTTCTTTTTACAGGTCGACGACTGCATATGGCACACAGTAGCCTGCTAGCATGGTCACGTCTTTGCTAGGAGAGAGCACCTAGAGAGCTCAATTTATTCAGCTCTACAACAGGGACACAAGTTTCCTTTGTGACTAAAATAGCCCCTACACAGTGCTCAGGTGTTTCTAGAGGAAGAGTCAGCAGACAGGAAGGCAGAAAGGCACCACTCATCATTTTTATGATCAGTTCTTTAGTCCCTCATTTCTCATGTGCTTGCGTTTGTGCTAAGCAGATTGGTTGGTGTATGTGGAGCATTATGCATGCCACCAGAGCAGGATGAAGGGTATCTCGCTCTCTCTCTTTCTCTCTCTGTCCCCTGCTGCCATGAAAGGTGAGAGACTGTTACCATGCCTGTATAAGGCCACAGTGGCGGAGAACTGAGCAGGGGGACATGGTGTGTGTGTGCGTGTGTGTGTGTGTTTCGTTGAAGCTTGGTGGGCTGGCGTCAGGCGTGTGGCTATCACAGTTTTAGCTCAGTCTCCTGGCAGGGTCTGTCCTGGCTCATTTTATCCGAGCAATAG
>JAQQZU010000037.1:3803292-3813312 GCA_030068025.1 Parauchenoglanis punctatus | reverse complement strand
AAATGTGTGTGTGTGTGTGTGTGTGTTGTGTTTGTTCTGTGTCTTGGCCAATCTTGTGTTAATTTGGAATTTGTTTGCACCTCAACGTGCTGGTCATGTGTAAGTAAGAGGCTTTATTTCCGCCTCACCCGACACTCGTGTCGATTCAGAGCTTTTAGATAACTCGGTCAGGGAACATTTCCTACCATAAACACCGTCCTTCAGGTTTAAATAAAGACATTTTCCGTGTCTTTCCGGCCCTGTGAGTCTCTACTGGAGCTGAAGACACTGTGTTATCATGCTTGCTGTGTATTGCCATTCGCTGCCATGTCATTGGCTCACTTCACAAAAAAAGCTTTTTTTCTTTTTATCATCCATGGGAGGGAGTCTGAGATTGTTTCGAGGAGCTAGAGGTTCCCTCTGCATTTTGCACTTAAATTGCAGCCTTGTGTTTTGCTTTGGACCCTTGAAAGCTTGAGTGTGTTAGCAGGTTTTTCCTGTATTTCTAACTGTCTATTACTGTGGGGAGGGTCTGCGAAAAGCTTTCATTCAGACTGTCCGTGTTCGAAAGTGGGCTTTTAAGGTACAAAAGCCTGTCACTGGGATTGTATCCTGACTTTTGTACCTTTAGCTAGATTAATATGATTGTAGAAGAACATCATTAAAGTACATAATTGGAATATACTAGCTATTATTTAGTTTGAATAGTCTTTAATTCTCATAGAGTTTAAAGGCAAAGTAAATCTGATTGTTGGATTTCATGTTCTATAATTTATTTGACTTATCAAATCAACAGACGGTTTCTAGGCTAAATTCTTTTGGCTAAATGCCCGCTGTTGATTGGTTAAAAGTTCTCTGACTGATGCATTTAATGAAAATATTCTTGCCCGAATACAAACTGAAGATGGATTCAAAGAACCCAGGTCTCGTAATAAGGTTAATAAAAATGAGAACAAATCTGAAACATGGTGAAATTATTATATTCTTATTAATTATTATATTTTAACATATTTTGTGCTACTGTTAATACAGCTGCTGCTCCGCTTGTGGTAGTATAAAATTGTAGGATAGTAAATATTTGAATGCTAAATCATATAGATGAATATTATTTCATTATTTTAGGAAAGCTCTTATACAGGGCAGTTGTTAGGTTTTGTTTTCGTCTCAGCCACAGGCTCTTGTACACTTTTCTAGCAACAAGCTTCAGAATCTTGTATTTCTACACCACAAAAGAAAACAAACTTTGGAACAATTTATTTCAATTCAATTTTATTTCTATATTGCTTTTTTTTTTTTTTTAAAGAAATTGGGCTGGTACAATCTTTTAAGCTTGGGATTCAATAAGGGCACGTTTATCTGTCTATCCATATGATGATGTAACCCTGGCTAGCAGAGGGAAAAGTTCATCTCATCTGAGCCTTCCTAATCCTTCAGGAAACAATATGATCACATTATCTCTGTGCTTCTATTATGCTTTGCTCAGTTCGTACAGCAGTCCCACATTCAAAACCATGTCTTATCCCAGCTCTAATTAAAATAGCACAGCGACATTTTCCTTTGGCGCCGCCAAACGAACCCGTGCAGCCAGAGAAGCGTAAAAAACGCAGAGACAGCAAAACGGCCGGCTGTGGCGGAAAACTGCACCGCCGCCGCCCCGCTAGCGTCACCTCGTTCGTCCTTACTCATCTGTCGCTCTGGGTCAGGAGCAGCCATGTCATTTTGGCAGGCCAATTAAGCACTGCTGACATTCAGGCAGAGCGGACTGTGTGACATTAAGATCCGTTTTCCTGTAGCATGCCCGTGACATTCAGCTGAGTTCCTATCGTGCCCTGAGTCCTCAGGATGATGTTCTTTTAAATGCTATCAAAGAACGCACGCATGTGTAGAGTCAGCTTGTTCTGTTCGCTTGATCAGTTCACCCTGTCCTTCATGCATATGCAGATTTCCTCCATATTTTGTGGTTGAGTGGCAGCGGACGCCGTATATTCAGTTGAGACTCTACAGCTTGAAGGTCATATTGTGCGTATAGTGGCGCCTTCATGTCCGGAAGCTGAGTCACTCGTGTGTTAAGTGTTCTGCTGTTGCGTTTTAAGATGCCTGCGTTTGGGTCAGAGAGCCAGCAGGGCCATTGAGCAAATGAAACTAACGCTATCCACTAGAGAATAAGTGTGACCTAAAGTGTTTCCATGGGAATGTGTGATTAATAATATGCCTGCCACTGGTTAAGGGTGAAACCTGTGCACATTTAACACGCTAGGAATGGACAGAAAGAAAGCAGCGAGCAGAAAGCAGGGATATATCTGAATATAGATGCATTATTCGGCCCTGTGGTGGACTGGCGACCTGCCCAGGGTGTACCCCGCCTCTCGCCCGAAGTCTGCTGAGATTGGCTCCAGCTTTCCCTCGCGACCCAGACGGATAAAGCGCTATAGATAATGGTTGGATGGATAGATGCATTATTCAGAATAAACAGATGATGTGTTGTAAACAGAGGTGTGTATCGGGACTGGTGGGTTATTCTGCAACTGCAGGTACATTTGGTGTCCGAAGTCATTATTTTTGGGCTGCTTTGTTTGAATGGCTTTGTTTTTCCTGATTTCAGTAATTTGGTACTCACTTTCATGGATCATAAGATGTCACAGGACATAGCATTATTATAGTTTCTTTAAAAAAGTGCCTTATATAGCTGAAAAACATGATCCAAACTGGTCAGTGGTTTTTGTCCATCATGAATTGGTATGTAATAAAAATATTGTTGCATTACTTTTCTTTTGGTAACTTTTCATTTCTTTTATTTAAACAATGCCTAAATAGTCCATTTCATAATTATATTATATCAAAGTTATTTAAAAATAACCTTTATCTCTCAAAAATATATGTGCCCGAGAATCTTGCGTCAGTCCTGTTACCGTGTCATACTTTTCCTTTAAATTGTTGGAATTATCTCTCACAACTATGTTACAGGAAATGATGTCACTTTCTGTTATTCATAAGATCTAAAGCACATGGAGGTCCTTATGTGAAATTATTTTAATTTAAAAAGTACTTGGACCAAGAGTATTTTATTTAAATGTCAAATTTGTTACTGCGATATAATCAGGAAAGCACCACTGATTATTCATCAAACAGATGTTTATTTAAAAGTCTTTTAACCAAGATTTGATTAATAGCATGTGCTGGTAGCATTTATGCTAGCAAGTGGAGTTTTTGTCTTAAAAGTATAGAATTGTCAATTCTGTTACCACCAAACTCTGTTACCATGGTAAAGTATGTAATGAGTTTTGATGAAAAATGTTTTCCTCCTATGTGAATATTTCTGTGAAGATTTGAAATGCAAAATGTATCTCCAATTACAGAATCGCTCCAATGGGACACATCTACAGTCGATACTATATTATGAACTGGAGTGATGTAGCTGAGGTTGAGGAACTGTCAAAGCCTGAATTCACACATTATAAATACTGTGCTTCCATTTCTACCTTTAGGATTTTTGACTTAATTTACCTAAACTTACCTAAACTTAATTTAGGCCCATGTCACAGATACGGCTATTTGGAGCTCTGAACAGACACAGATACACACAGTGGCATTGCGTTACACCCTAGCAGAAAGCCAGATGGATGCATGATTCTCCTTCTTCTCCCCCAGTACCAGCAGCACCACAGGCACTGAGACCTGGAGACTTAATCAGCTTCTGTGATACTGAGTAATGACATCGATCCAGCATTGGCACAGTGTGGCCCTGGCGTCAGCTTTCACAAACATGTTGAGATTTCTTCTGCTCTGTAGAGCGAGAAGCAGGACGTCACTCGAGTTACACACCATCACGTATGCCTAGCAAGGGAATGTAGGATAGCGAGGAGGTGTTTGGCAGCGTTTGTGGACTCTGACTTAATTCTGACACACCCTGTGAGTCAGAGAAACAGGATCATACACAGCAGGAGGAAGTAAGAGAAAGGCACACATTTGTAGCGAGAGCTTCTAACATCGACAGAAAACGTCTATTTGTTTACATTTCTAAGAGTGTACATGATTCTGCATTCAAATACAGCTGTTTAAATGATTCGGGATAAAAAGTTTTCTTTGGAAGAGAGATTTTTAACAGAGCTCGGAGTTCACAAGTTGTGACGCAATGTCGATGTTTCTTAATTTGGCCCCGCCCATGGAAGTTCGGCTTGTGGTCAACGCCGAGTAATTACAGCACGACTTTAGTCATTTCTTAGTAATTTACCAGCCCCTCTGAGAGAAATATCAATATTACAGGCAGACTTGCTGTTGCTGTTGTGGACATTAGCCTCGGTTATTAGCTAGCATATTCTTGGTGGCCATTTTTTCCAGTTGCTTAACAGCAGTGATGTAATTGCTTGAATGTTTTAGCGTACGGTGAGTTCCCATTTCTGAAGTCCAGAGCAGGAATATGCCAGTTTCAGCTTCCTTGCTTTATTGTTGCCATGGCAACACATAGTAGTTCAAGGCTGTCGTTAATGCCCATTACAGTTAAAGTGTCTCGCCACTAGAAAAGAGAAATTCTTTACACTGATTTTACGATCAGCCTTTCATGTCATGGTTTCTCTCATGTACAGCTGGTTGTTTCTCTTGTTATACATGAGACAAAATGACGCATGATGAATAACAGGTAACGATAATTGCTCCCTTTGGGCCTGTGACTACTGTTCGTCGTTCACAAATTGGCTTGTAGCTCCTCTTTAACCCTCAATACTGCGTTCAGTGTACAGACAGGTTACAAATTACAAGAAAAAAAAATGTGTCTAAGTAAGGTGTTGGGCAAGCTTACTGTTCTTGCTGACAGTTTAATCACAGGCTGCAGAGCATGGTAGGATGTTAATTGCTTAATGGGATCATGCAGTACACCTGTCTGGAAGCATCTGCACTCATTATGTTCCTTTACTCATTTAATCAGGGTTTTCCTTTCATTTGTCACTTTTCTGCTAAGGTTCATGTACAAAACGTCTGTGGATTGTGTTTCACATTATATGTTTTCAATAGCAGGATACATCCACATATCATTTTCAGTGTTTCCTGGGGGAATGCCCTAAATTGTACACCCAGCAATTGTATTTATAGATAGATAATTCAGTGCTGGGAGAAAAATCGAGTAGGCGTCGAATTAAAAAAATATCTTCAACTTGGTGAAGCTTAGCTAGCATTTCCAGATTCCATGTACGGTCCAAAACATCTACGGTTTAGCTATAGCATTCACTATTTTAGCCCCTTGCTGAGGAGACACTTTTTAAAACTGGCTCAGAGAAGGCAGTGTAAATAAAATTCTCCTGGCGGAAGAGACAATTCACCGAATGGGAAAGGACGAGGCATTCATTTCACTTTATCTAGGTGAACTTTGACCTGTGACTTCACAAGCATCTCTCTTGTGAGATGGTGGAAAAAAAGGAAGTGGGACGGTGGTCTCTTTGGTCAGTTCAAATAACTAAATCAATAAAATGGAGGAGTTTATTGCTTATTAAGTAGTGAACGTTTGCCTCGGTGATTATTTACTGTTGGTCACATGGAAGACAAAAAAAAGAAAATCGTGGTCCCATTTTACTAATTCGTTCCCAGGATATGTATTAGTTCTCTTGTTTTAGTTCAATCTTGGCCACGTTTTAATAATCAGTTCCCTAGTTTTACTTACATCATGGCCAGATTTAAAAAAAAAATTCTTTTCGTGTCAGGAGCAGGGTCATGGTTGCGTCACATTTGGGGGGGGAAAAAAAATAAATAAATCGTGCTTGGATTATTGTGGTGATTTTTTTTTCTGTCTTCTAGGATTTTCTTGTAAATAATGCCGGCGCAGGCTAGCAGCATTACAGCATGCTTTATTTTTATCAAGAAAACTAAAGATCAAATATACAACTGTGCCAATGAAACATGGGGCAACAGGGGCAAGTGTACTTCATCGAGGCGTCTAGGAAAGATATTACAAAAACAGTGCAAAATAGCATTTCACTCTATTAAAAAAAAAGTTTAATACATGGAATTGATTTTAGTGACTGGAATTGGGTGGAATTCAAACATTTAGTCTTGGTTCCTGGAATGTGTTGAATGTGGAGCCAGATGGATCGCAAGAAAGAAACTTTCTTTACTGTTGTTTATTATGAGAGCTATAAGAAAATACTAGAACATTATTCTGAGTAAATTGCGTTTGGATGCATAGCAAGTCTTTAGGGACCAGTAAATGCTATATAGTCTATCTACTCCTAGTGCATGGGATGGACATCAACACACACACACACACACACAGGAACACACAAATAGCCCAGGATATACTTGTAGCCCAAGGCCGTCCTCATATCTGCGATGATAGGGTTATGGAAAAACTCTTCTCTTTGAACATGCAAACCCTATTAGGTCTAACTCACATTGTCATTTCGATGCACTTGAAATTGGATTTCCTGCTCCGAAACAGACATTTCCTCTTGTGCACTAAAACTGGGATATTGTTATTTATTTGCCCGCTCTGTAAAATGGTGGAGAGGCAGAGCAAGAGAGAAATTGCTTGTCAGTGTAATGCAGCTTTTCTGGGAGGAGGTTATTCTCTTCCTAGAAGTTCGCTGTTTGAATCGAGGAGCTGAATGCCCACAATTAATCACCAGCCAAAGCTCCAACATCAGCAGAATCCCAATCTTAAGCCTTTTTTGTTTCTTCCGAATAACAGAAGACGAAAGTTGAGGGACAGGCAGCGCCCACACCTTCGACCTGCGGCTGCACATTGATCCGTTTTAATTAAAAGGAAAATATTGCCCTCGGGACTGGTGCATGAGAGACAAAGCACTTATCGTGTCTAGCCTTAAATAAGAGTCTGCATTGCGTTGCTAAAAATAAACCCCATTTATTTAGTCCTCGAGGGCATACTCGTTCATGGCTCAGAGGGGGCCTGCTCGATGCTTCGTTCTCTGATCTTCTCTCCATCAGTTATCCTTCTCCGTCAAACTGTATTAAAGACACTGCATTGAGAACTGTATTAAAATACGTGATGTAATGTTTTCATAATGCAGTATATGGGATTGAAGAGAAATGAAGGAGAGAACAAAAGCTAATGAGTAACAGAGACCGAAGAACATGCAGATTGATAGCATTTTTTTTTAGCCTCCAGAAACTTCACCTTTTTAATAGCAAAGAGCCTCATTTGGTGGGAGACAAGCAAAGATCACAGCGAAGCACAAACATATTGATTCGGTGTAATCGCTGGGAAAAACATCTAAGAGCCGGGATAGATGAGCGTAAGGAAAACAGAGGAGATGTGGTGTGCAGGAAGGAAAGCCGTATCGAGTCCCACTGAGTAGACTGATTAAGGACTAATAAAGCTCTGCGTGTGTTGTGGGAAAAGCGGTAGCAGTTAAACTCAGCAGGTAGGGAAATCAGGAGTGCTTCCTTGAATACGTGATGATGGGAACCACATGTGTTTCCTTTCTTCTGCTTTTACGGCATACCGCAAATTCAGTCTAATCGCTTTATATGAGAGATTCCCGATGGAGCAGGCACGCTGGTGTTTCACTAGGGATTCGTCACTCAACATCCAAGGAGCTCATGCATAAGCTAATGCTGTTACCCCTCCGTGTACCAGATGAGGGTTAGATATTAGATAATTATCAGATCATCCCGGCATTGGAACTGTAGCGATGTTGGAGGGAAGCAGAAGAGGCCTGGGGTGTTTGGAGCAATTTAACAGCTTCCAGAGGAACACTCTGTGAATTTCAACAATATTCTATATCTAATAAGTGGTTTAACCAATTATACAAATGTAGTATTGTGGAGTCATGGATATCGTTTGAATTTTATCAATCCCTATTGTGATTCTGCTCATTAATTCCCCTTTTTGATTCCAAAATGGTAAAAAGTAAAGGAGGTTAAAAGTGTAGTTACCAAAACATAACATTGCACTGAGTACAACTTTAATTAAGGCACATTGGCTGCATTATTGCGTTGAAGAGAAATTTTTTATCTGTAAATGTAAACAAGTACAATGGAAATGAATATGAATATACGTATAGCTAGAGACTGCTTTTCATGGTGACTACTTACCGATTTAAAAACCTTTTTATTTTGTTTTATTTTAAAATCCCATTGGCACTGTGGCAAGAGAGCCACAGGGACCTTTATTTTGAAATCCCCTTGCAGCCACAGTAAGCCAGCCACCACGGCAGATTCTCCCATTCTCGCGCCATGCACTTCTGAATAGCTTGCAGATATATAGCGTTTGTTTGTGGCCTTTTTTTGTTAACTTTGCCAAAACAATTTTTAATAATATTTTTTTATGGGTACTTTATGGGCATTTTTGATTCGGTTCTAATTTGGAACCGAGTTTTGGTTCCCAACCCCAGTCATGTCAAAACTATGCCCATTACAAGATGACTGTTTAGAGCAGGAGTCGTTCAACTGATCAATTGCTAGCTTTGTAGCTTATTAATTTACCGTATTACCTATATTACTTTTCATGAGAAAAGTTGTTCTGTAAAATCCAAATGGGTTGGTTTGCTTTTCCATAACAACAGTGCCACTGAAATAGGTTTGATTGATGCCAGATCATTTGGTGGTCCACTGGCCACATGCACTGCTGGTGCAAAGATGGCTGGTGACATAGCTGCAATGCCAAGAGAATGGGCTTTGTATTGGGACATAACAGAAATGGTCTTGTGGGTGCTAAGCAAGCGTTCCAGAGCAAACAGTCCTACCGGTTGACCACAAGCCTGTGGCAGCTATACTTCACTCTGGGAAAACAAGACCTCTGCTCTCTGTTTGTTTATCATGTCCTTCAGGGAATACGAAGGCCAAAGCAAAAAATTTCCCAATCCATTGCAAAAAAAAAAGAAGGCCCAAATTGCTCAAGCTCTTACAAAGTGCTGAGTGAACTTTCTTCTGATAAACTAAGCAATATTTTCCTAATGAATCACAAGTAACAATTCCAGCCACATACTTTCCTCAAGTGTCATGTAAATCATTCTGTGATTTCCTGCACAGCCTTTTACATGCTAAAACATAGAGTTTAACATGGCTGGCACTGCTCTCATCGTGGTGCACGACGCCAGTGTTGACAGAGGCGTTCCATTTTTCAGCACACTCTCAAAAAATGTGCAGTTTGTCCTCGTTCTCCCTGCCAACATCGCTGTGTTAGCTTTCCACCCTTTTGGCCTACTTTCTTCTGCTTTTCCCTTAAACCTCCAATGCAAGGTGACAGCATCTGAGCATCTGAGCACTCCACCAAATTAATGAAGCTCACCAGGATTGCAAAGGAGCATCACTGATGGAAAAGAAAGAATGAAAGACAGCATTTATTGGGCTTGAGAGTGGAGGACATCAGCCAAAGATATCATGCAGTCCACACAGGCCAGTTCAGGACACCCGAGACTTGGCCTTGCCTTTTAATCAGCCTTTAGGGAGAGAAATATGGGTCTGCCACACCCGTCACTCCAACGCCTCATTCATCTGGTTTCAATCTCCTCTCCTCCCTCGGAAAGGGGACGGAAACTATTTCACTGGAAAAAAACACGAGTCTTTTTTAGGGGAACGGTTGGTTAGAATAGTGCTGTATGAATAAAAGACAAGAGTACAGTGGAACATTTGTAATAAACTGTGGTGACTTTGTAAATGTGGTGCATATCCATAATGGTGGATCTTCCTGTGAAGCGCTAGTGTTTGGGTTTTTTTCCCAGTATGGCCTTAATCCTACAAAAAAAGTTTATGCGTTTTGTGAGTCTTGATCATGAATTCGCAACATTTCCTTGGAACCATTTCTGAAAAGGAAACCCTGCTTCCATTGTAGGTTTATACATTAAAGCTTGAAGGATGACCCAAGAAGGACAAACCAAAGAATGCTCTATGGTTTTAAATTGATCCATTTTTGTGTGGTTGTAGATTTGATTCTTGATCACGAATTCACAAAATTTCCTTTGGAACGATTTCTCAAAGGAAATCCCTCATTTAGGTTTATTTATGTCGCAGTGGTGCAGTGGTTAGCACTGTCGCCTCACAGCAAGAAGGTCCTGGGTTCGATCGCCGGGTCACCCAGGGTGCCTTTCTGTGTGG
>JAQQZU010000037.1:3784631-3793047 GCA_030068025.1 Parauchenoglanis punctatus | reverse complement strand
TGGTTAAGATAATGCCGATTGTACCATCACGGTAAATGGTGGCTACTTTGAAGAATCTAAAATATGAAAGATATTTTTGTTTTTTTTTTACCACATATGCCATACATGTTGCTTCACAGTTTTTATGTATTCAGTAATGTTTTACAATGTAGAAAGCAAAAAAAAAAAACCTATGAAAAAGAGTAGGGGTTTCCAAACTTTTGACTGGTAGTGTAACCATACAATAAGCACTATAGTATGTACACTATGACATATAGCATAACCATATATCAGAGAGTTTATATACTATATGTATTTAGCCCAACCTGCCCAGGGTGTACCCCGCCTCTCACCCGACGTTAGCTAGGATTGGCATCAAAAAACTGAATACAGAAATATGAATAAAAAATAAACATGTCTGAAAAGACTGCAAAACAATGTTCATTTTTGTCTGTAAAAATTTTGAAATGAATAGAGTTTTAATATTCTAAACAAAATGTAAAGGTTCACCATATTTTCATATTCACCATAAACTCATTGGGCAGCTTCAAATATGGTAGTGGTGATGGCAAGATGTAAATGCAGCATGGAAAAACAAACAAAAAAATACCTTAAAGCCTCTTTGAAGACTTTTTTTTGTTTATGCAAGCCTGTTTTCTGCACATCTGGATAATGCTAATTGATGACACAAGCATAACGTAGTAGCTTCCTTTATTCATGTGTCTCTCATTAGAGGATCTTCACTGTATAAGCCGACATATAGGACACGTGTCATCACATTATAGATTTCATTATACGACTTTATTAGAAGTCATTAATTAGTCTTTATGTAATGGCAGTTTAAGGGAAATCAAAATGCCAGTTGGCAGATGTTAGCCTTGGCAAACCTAAAGACACCAATCACATGATGGAAACCGTAGATTTAAATAAAAAGCTCGAGCAGAAAATACATCAAATTAATCCCGTAATTGTGAACTGCATTGTAGAGATTAAATCCACAACTTTCCACATTTATTTATATTGCACTGTAGGTAAAGTGACTTTCAATGTACTCTGCACTAGATATGAGCACTGTGCAGGAATCTACATGTGGTTAATTGCTCCAGCAGTTTTGTCATTTTGTTTTCTGAGCTGCAGAAGCTGTGTGCTCTGTGAAAGAGTCAGGATAGAGAGCATGGCGAGGATGGTGGTGAAGGGCAGGCTGGTAAATCGGGTATAGTGGGATGGAGAGATGCTCTATAATAAGATTGTAGGAGGGATTTACTGCAGCACAATTTCCACTAGGGCACTCATATAGAAACTCTGTCCCTCTCTTTACTTTCTCTCTCTCTCTCTCTCTCTCTCTCTCGTTCTTATCGGCTCTCTATTGCAGACTATTTTTCCTTCTTCCTTTATTTCATTGTCTGCTTTCTCCTTTTCCCTCCGAGTTGTTATTTCAAGTTGTTATTTTCTCAAGCTCAGAGCCAGATACAGCTTGGCTAAGCATGGAAGGCGTGGCAGACACATGGACAGGTCACAGGAGAGGACAAACAGGCAAAGCAAGAGAGGAGACGGAGGAAAGGCGCATGGTATTACTCATACTCTCACAAGGTTAAAGTAACCTGCAAATATGCAAAACATGTTTTTTTCCTCAATCAACCATGTGGCCACATGTGTCCAAACCACTTGGATGTGCACACAAAATGCAGAGCCAAGCCAAATGAGTCAGCCCGCGCTTGTGTGTGTGTGTGTGTGTGTGTGTGTGTGTGGGGACCACCCGTCCCCGGACAGCCCATGTTTACACACATGCGAAGCATTACACCTCCCCTTCCCTACACACCCCTCTGCTGGCTACAGCTCATCAGCCTGGACCTTGCATTTCCCCCAGTGGATGAATAAACTAAATTTTCATTCCAAATCAAATTCAGAATTCATTCCCAGAATTGAAATCTCAACATTGTGGTCCAGAATGTTTTAATGTGCAGTCGAGACTGGTCACGGTTCGTCTGCAGCCTGTCTGAAAACGTTTGACATGTAAAAAGTTCCAGACACTCCTGACTGCAGGATAAACTAACACATTTGTCACACACACACTCACGCGCGCGCACACACACACACACATGCACACAAAATGTCCTCTTGTTCTTTTTCACTTTTTGGAAAGTTTCTCTGCTTGCTTCACAAGAACGCTTCACCTCAAAAATGTTAACTTGGCTAAATCCATGCCAGGATCCTCATTACCATATTACTAGTGGGTCATTATTTGTACAGTACCCATTTATTTTTAGTAAGGTTAGGATTTTTGGACTTCAATTCTTTTGTGCTCATGGATACACTCATTAACAACTCTAAAAAACACCTTTAAAAATAAAACCATTCAATATAGTTATCTTGCATTTCCTAAATGTATGAGAACGGCTTCTAAAAACATTTTACCCAGTCAGGGCTGAGGAGTCATATTAAATGAGTGGTGAAAATCTTTTAAATGCTCAACAGTGAAATGAATGGAGGGGCTCGGTCACGAAGACTCATTCATGATTTGTAATTACGTTTTAAGTGTTTCAAGTTCGTCCTGTTCTACTGACTTCAAAACCTAGGTCAAAGTGCACTATGTAGTGTTCAGCCCCCTGAGTGCCTCTCTCTTACCCCTCCCTTTCCATGCGTGTATTAGAGCGTACGGTGGCCGACAGATGCCTGTGGCGTACTTTCAAATACTCCCTTGCTTTGTTCATGATAAATAATACGTATGAGCCTCCATTTGGTTCCTCAAACAAAATTTGTTCCTCTTCTTTCGTCTTCCTTGTCTTCCTTTTTTTCTTCTTTGTCGTCCTTCTGGTGCTTCCTTCTGGATTCATGTAAAAACACAAAGGTGCTCTTTAGAAGTTTGTCTATTTTGGGCTACTGTAGCAGCGCAACATGGCAGCCCCGTACAGGCGGACCCGCTCCCTATGTGGATATAAAGGGCTCATTCTGAGCTTCCAAAGACAATGATTCATGGTTACACACTAATGAAAATATACTTATGAATATTCTATTCCATTTCTGCTACTAAATCCTACATAGCGTCACAAGGACGAATCTAATCGGTGTTTAGGATTATGAAAACGTTCGGACTCAGATAAGGGAGACTCCGATAATTAAGACTAGAGACATCCCAAACCATGATTTTAAATCAAATTCAATCAACGTTCTTGATTTTTATTTATTTTTATTTTTTTTAACCCAGGGTCAGTATCCTTTAACCGCAGCAAGTAGCATCCTTTTTGCTTCTTCTTTGAATCATTTAAAGAATTGAGATGTCTTTAAAGAAGGTGACATTCCATTGATTTCCAAGTCATGGGCTAAAGGATTGAGGAATCACCGAGGTATCGATTAGTGTTTCATTGACGAGGTGAATTCGTTACTGAGACCTGAGATCTGCTAAAATGAGAGAGAAGAGAGCACTGCGCACCCAGCTCCACAGAGCCAAATCAGTTCAGGACGTTTGTTCTGGAATTGTATCTGCCTTTCCTTTAAAGAGATCACCTAGCTCAGTGATTGAAAGCCATATTAGCGATTAGCAACACAGAGTGCGTAAAATAAATGTGGCTCCAAGAGGAGCATTAAAAAGTCATGAGCGGGGATGGATGCAGAGGAAGCTCCTCTCCGCTGCAGTCTGCTGAGTCATACTTTTCTCTCAGCTCCGTGCGGGTAAAGAGAGAACGAGACGCGTCTCTTAATGGCACACATAAAGCAAAAATATCACCTTAATGTGATGTGTGATAATGACCTTGGGATGTAGAGCTCCATGGGTTCTCCTCAGATATGCTACATCTCTGCTTGGGATGAAGCTTTAGAATCCAGGACATGGTTTAAGGTGTTGTGGAAAGACAATTTAAGGAAAAGACTAAATGGGACCCCCTGTATATCACTCAGTCTCGTTCAAAACACTGCGCAATATTTGACTGTCATTGCTCGTGCTCATGTTACTGCGTTAAAAAGTAGTTAAAGGCAATTTTCTTTTGGTCATTATCAAGCTTTTATCTGCTCTCAAGTAAGCATTTACAACTTTTAGGTGATTAAGCATTTACAGTGCCGTTGCAAAAT
This sequence comes from Parauchenoglanis punctatus, assembly GCA_030068025.1. NCBI lineage: Eukaryota > Metazoa > Chordata > Actinopteri > Siluriformes > Auchenoglanididae > Parauchenoglanis > Parauchenoglanis punctatus. Next base: position 3,789,003 of record JAQQZU010000037.1, on the reverse strand, counting down.
GTTGGAATTGGAATTTGGGTAGAGAAAATGTCAGGGGCAGAAACGCACCTCTCTTGGCTCGATTTCAGACACTATTGTGTTACTGTCGTTAGGCTGTTCCGATGATTAAGTGCTGTACTTATGTTAATACCAGAGCTCCAGAAATATCTGCTGAATCTGCACACACACGCCCGAAGCTACGGTGCATCGCTTGCACTTTTCTTTCTCTACTCAACAGGTGGGGAAAATCAGGTATCCTTTCTGGTCCTTAGGGAGCCTAAAAGCATGGCTGCCTGGACCACCTGTCAAGCATCCAGCGCTACCTCACAGGCGCTAATAAATTAGCTTAGCATCCCTGTAGTCAGCCCTGAGCTAGCTACTGTAACATTACTTATGCTAACGTGATTCAAACTTGATTTGACTGCTGGAGGTTGTTGAGATATGAGGTAACCAGTGATCCAAGGTCCTCTGTAGGATTTTGTGAATATACTTAATATGCAGTTCATGTGAAGTAACTCTTAAGCATGTGTTTGCATCGCATTATATTAAGCTGGCTCTTTAAGACGATAGCACTGGGTCTAGAAAATGTGCTCGTAGCAAGGAAAGAAAAGAAATCTGTAGTGATATTTATTCAAAAAAAGTGTTACAGTCCATTTTAAATGTGAAAAAAACTTTGTTTTGATCTTCTGAGCCCCTTTATTACTTAGCAAATGCTTTAGTCACTCAAGACCTGATGAAAATGTTAATGCTGTCACTCGCTGTCCTTTTCGGCCTCAAACAAAGCTCTGTTGCGGAAATATCTCGGCTGACTCATACCTACGACGACATCAGAATCGACTTTGACTTCTCGGCGTGCATAATAATCTAACAAAGGCTAAGCAGGAAGTGAGAGGTTTTCATAAGTGCATCCTCCAAACGGTCATTAATTCCTTAGCATTTGCAGATTTCCCTCAAAAAACACTTTGTTTCGTACGTGACAGAAAAGCACTTTAATGGAACGTAACTGCTTCCATGTCACTTTTGCGCTGACATGCAGACGTGTGTGCAGGAATTCATATTCATTATTTTCGTGCTCGTTTATTTTCATCATTAACAGTGTTGACTAAAAAAGCACTGAAGCCGAAGATGTCATTTGTAGCCCGAGTGTGGCTGTGAATCCAAATGCAGTGCTGAATTGCTTATGTTATAAAGATGAACTTTTTGGGAATTCATTGTTCAAATCAATTAGAAATGAATAGTCGTGTATCTGTTTGTCATATGTATAAATGAAAGTATGGAAAACTGACTTGGAAACATTGTTCAATACTGGATAATAGATATGAATAAGCTTGAGTAACAAACCCTGCTCAATTGGCTGTGATTCAATAGGAACGGCACATAAAGTGACATCTGCATTAAGATATTATTTATGAAATATTTATATATATATATTTTTTTTTTTTCATTTTATTATAATTTACTTTATATTTTAGGTACTTATTTATCAGTGGCAATGATGTGATGCTTGTGCATGTGTTCATGTGACTGAGAATGATGCCTGGGAATACAGGATGCAATAAGACCGTGGACAATCCATCACAACACAGTGTATTATGATTGGGTTTGAGTGCTTGGATCCATAGTTACGAGTTCAGTGGTACGAAAACGGCAGTGTGTTTTGGAGGGGGAGTGTTACAGATTGATAGATGAGTCATGCATCAGCATACTCCCTACAACATGTATGCCCGCTTGAACGTTTGACCTCTACAGTGAGGGGGCCTTTTGCAGGCATGCTCATGTCCGGTTGTCCTCTTGAAAGGACGAATCAATACAGAGTTCTTCTGACTTGATCACCTTTGCATCCTGACAGGAGTGGTGTCTTCCAGTACGACCCCACCTCCCAGTGAAGATGTAGTTATTCACTACTATAAGTTTTAATGTGTCCACTCACATCACGGTCTCTTCTTGTAGGCGTGCTTATAAAAAAGGAAGAGTTATGCCCCAGTGTCGGGTCGGTGGTTTTATCAGCAGCTGCAGAGATTTTCTACTGCAGTGTTCCAAAAATAGTATAAAGGGATATAAAGGGATTTCGGTGGCAATTATGGCCTCTCTTTACATTTTCAACCATTCTAAACATCCTCCTATGTGTGTGTGGTTTGCGCAGTGCTGCTCAGCGTGCTCCCTGCCGGGGCTCAGACGGAAATGAAGAAGGTTGTCGGGGACAACGCGACGTTGCCGTGTCACCACCAGTTCCGGCAGTCGAATGGACAGACGCTGGACATCGAGTGGATCCTGCAGAAACCCAGCTTCAAACAGCGCGTGGTAACTCCATAGCTTTATTCCTTAATTTGTTCCTGTTTCCTCTTAGTCCTTAATTCTTTGGGGTTTTGCTCTATTATTGAAGTTCACCTTATACCGCAGCACCAGTGGGATCTCGAATTCTGGTTGTTCAGAAGACATTGATTCATTTTCTGTAACAGCAGCTCGGAAAGTACTTCCGGCTGTAATTTAAATCGCTGGTTTATAACACAGTTGTTTTGTTCGATTGTGTTATTGTTTCTACAGTAACAGCTCATTTAGAGGGACAAAAAAAAAACCCTAATACATTTGTACAAATGTGTTGTTATTTAACACAGAAAAATATATAGTCATTGATATGTTGATGTTTTCTGTTAGGATATGTTTAACTTTTATGGAAGGAAGGAAGGCAGGAGTCTCCAGTGGCAGCGCTTTGTAATGTTCAGGGCGTTTACATTTCACTCAGTTTGCACTTTTTGCTTATTAAAAATGCTTTAATTAATGAAATAATGTTTGCAAGCCGATGTAGTATAAGAGCAATAAAACACTTAGTATAATATTAGTACTATTATAGGAAAATAATCAATGTCAGGTTGGTACCAGTTATTCCATACATTATTCCATATTTATCCCACCTGATGTCCTTTACCATGTCACATGTACTTATTTCTTATTCACCTGCTCTTTTTTATCTGTTCGTATTTCTTTTCTGGTTTTTCTCACCTGCTTTATCTGCCAGCATACGCTTTCTTTCTTTTCCTCGGTGCTTTGCTTTGACAGAAAGAGCTACGCTCGCGTCATTGTCATGCTCTTCTTGTTTTTTGGGGGTTTTTTTCCATTAGATTTTGTCTCACTTTCCTCTCAGCTGTCCTGCCACAAGCCAAATCTGCTTTCTCCATGGCTTCACAAACAACCTGAAGAGAGATCCACCTGGAGCCATATGGCTGTCAAACAAATGCCTGCATCTTTATTCGCGCTGTCTCGCTCTCCCTGTCTATCTCACAGATACCGATTGCACTCTAAATCTATTTGGAGCAACATTTTTAATTGGATGAAATAATGACTTTAAGAGCGGCTAATGTAATATTTGCTTATCTGATTCCAGAGGCAGTTAAATCATGTTTTGGTGTCAGCGCTGGAGCTGTAATGCTGCTGAACAAGCTTAATAAGTGTGTCACTAAGGACATTATAATTTCAAATGAAATTAAACATCGGATAAGACGCACTATTCTCTGCAGTGTTCATCGAGTCACAAAGAGCTGTGTGTGTGTGTGTGTGCGTGCGTGCATGTAAAATAAATCATCTCTTTCAGTTCACATCTGCTGGGGATTGAGATTTAGTCCTATAGCTGAAAATGAGAAGATTTTGGAAAGAGGTGCAAGTTTGCATTAAAGCCTCTGAGTCTCCTGAGATTGCTCACGTTTAATGCAACATTTCATGAGAAGATAACATTAAAGTCCCTTGTCTGAAAGTTTGATTAGGAGCGGCGTAGAGACAGGGACAGGATGAATAAATCATCCTCTGAGTTGCATCAGAGAAACTTCTCAGAAACAGGCTCGTTTCGTGAGCGAGGTTCATGTAATGAAATAATGACCGTCTTCTCTTTCATGTGTCTTTACTATTTAAACCCAGCTTATTATTCCTCATAAGGCATATTACTGCGTAATGACTATGAGTTATTCCGTAACTGCAGTGAGAGTAACAGTAATGGTGTGCAGTTATGAGAGGGAGGAATGTTAAGTCTGGATTCACCGATCCAGTGAAAATGCAGAAAACCCGTGCAAATACAGGAGCGCTGCAGTGAGCCGGAGGGAAGAGACAGAAATGGTTTACAAAAAAAATAATAAAAACCTGAATGCGTGATGGAAAAAGCTAGCTTCCAGCTTTGGCACTTTGTTATAAACAATCTCAATTGTACAGCATTTCTGATTTTGCATGTGTTTTCTACATTTGCATTGCATTGGCCCCTTTTCAGTGTTGCCGGTTTTAATTCATCTGTTTTCTGTATTTGTACGTGTTTCTGTATCCGAACGTGTTTCTGTATTCGCACGTTTTCTGTATTTGCACGTTTTCTATATTTGCACGTGTTTTCTATATCCGGACGTCTTCTGTATTT
>JAQQZU010000037.1:3763056-3776146 GCA_030068025.1 Parauchenoglanis punctatus | reverse complement strand
TTCTCACTATTGTGTCCCAATCCTCCCCTTTTCTCTTTCATTTCTCCCCATCTTCTCACTATTGTGTCCCAATCCTCAACCCTATCTCATTCCTCTTCCTAGTTTTATCACTACTCTCTTGGTAATTTTGCTCTCGTTTTACTCTTTATTTCCGCACCACTGTCTCTCCTTTTTGTCTTTCTTCTCTTTCTATTATCACCATATTCTCTCATTCTTCTTCTCCTCCACATTCTGACATTCTCTTCGTATCCTCCCTTCTCTCGTTATTCTCTTGTATATTCTCTCATTTTCTCTCCCTCTTCTCTCTAACTTCACTCCCTTTCCTGTCACTATCCTCTCCTTCTCCTCTCCCTATTTGTTCCTCATTCTCTCTACATTTTCTCCGCACCACCTCCTGTTTCTTTCCTATTTAATTTATCTTACAAATCTCACCCTTGTCTCAGTTTATTCCCTCCCTGTTCTCTCGCAGCGATTCTTCTCTCACAGTTCTCTCTCTCTCTCTCTGTCTGCTCTCCTCTCTGTGCTGTGCAGTGAAGCCGTCTAAGCCGCGATGTTGGATGGAAGGGCACTTACTGGAGGGCAGCGATGTGAGACTGAGCTGCAAGTCTTCCGACGGCTCCGACCCCATCTTGTATAAGTGGGAAAGGGTTCTGGACAAGGGCAAAAGCGTGGGAAAGCTGCCAGAGTTCGCTCTCATCGGTGAGTATGACACACACACCTATACTGAGCGCTGTACTGAGCCATGAGGTCTTGATTGCTTCCTCTACGCTGTGGAGCTCGAGTTACCTAAAGTCAAACGTGATAACCAAATATCCAGTCACAATACGGAAAGCTTCTCTGGACATTTATGGAAGGAGTCTTCGGTGTCAGTGCTTTATAACAGTCTGTTTTTACATTTAACAGTTTAGATTGAACATTTAACAGTAACACAGCAAGAACTGATATGAAGACACTTAACACTGTTTTTAGAATGAGTTTATCTCTGAATGTATGAAAATGTTGCTAAATTGGAAAAATGACACCTATAAAAACAATTTATAGTAACTCTGTTTTGACAAACGGCGCCCCATAAAACAAATTCAGACAATTTAGACTCAACAGTCTCAAAAAATGAGGTAAACAACTGTTATAATGTAACAGTATATAATGTAAGTGATAACAGGAACTAACTTATTTCATTTACATTTCACAACAATAAACCCAACTACATATAGATAAAAATCTCTGATTGATGACAACAATGATGTGGATTGGCATTTTAAGGTACATATTTTAACTCACCCACTCCGTTTGTCCATGTTCACCATATAAAATTCCACTTCCTAGTTCGAAACAGTTACTACGGTAGTGTTAGCGACATCAGAAGGACACTGTAAATGATATTTTCAGGAATGTAACTTTTGACTTAAAATATGAAAGCTCATAAGATGAGGATAAAAAGGAAGAAGGGATGCCAGTTCTACCGGAAGCACCTTTAATGGGAATGTACAAATCAATGCGAGCTAGCTGGCCAGCTAGATGAAGCTTCGTCGGGATCTATCTCTGCTCACGGAGCAAAAATAAACAGAACATTTGGCCATATTGTGTCCAAAATGTCACTTACTGATTATTGTTTTTTTTTTTGGTTTTTTGATCTCTCGAGGCCGTGCTGTTGGACTGAATATCAGCATGGCTGTGATTATCGTCCTACGGCCTTGACCGAATCACAGCACTCCTTCTCATGTGATATTCAGAATGCACTGTTATTTTGGAAAATGATCAACTTCACAATGGTAACAGTAATTCTGCTTAGGGTTAGGCCACGTCACACACTGCGTCATTAATTATTATTTCCTGTAACTGCACACCCTCGTATCTTATATTCCAAAATTAGTCTTGTATCAGTCAAACTGCAGCTCAAGACTAAATATCAAAATGAACTTGTTTGGTTAAAAGAGCAGGGATTCTTCTCTGATTCTCGACAGAACATTGTGGATCTCCACGACAGCGAAGTTGTGCTTTCTTGGGCAATTATAACCTGGAAGTTCTGTACGTGGTACCTGGAAATTCAGAGCCTATGTAAAAAATATTGTCCATGCAAAAGTTTAAATTAAATAACAATGTTTGTGAGTTTTAACAGATGTTTAATTAAGCAAAAACATGGCTATGATTGTTAAATATAACTCACTGTTTCCATCATACACTTCATACACTTCCACTGGCTGTGTTTGTGTGTGTGGTGTGTGTTTAACATCTGTTTACAACTTTAAACATTTCTAAACCAAGCTCTTTTCCGTCGGACCGTGCCCTCACCCGAGTCCAGCAATTAACGATCTGCACCAAACAACACCTGTTCACCCTAATTAGTTTTCTTTGGCTGTTAGACTGAGAGCGGGATAAGGGAGGGGTAGAGCGACTGAGCAGTATGCGCAGGATGAATAAACGGCCGTCGTGGCTCGGAGTCGTTCTGAGCGCTCCCCGTCACTGCTCCTCAGTCATGGTGTGTTGTGGATACGAACGCGTCATCGTAGGCAGAGGACTGTTGATGAACTGTTCATCTGCTGGAGGCACTGCAGAGGAATACATCAGCCTGACACACACACACACACAGAGCTCTCATACACTAAGCACACATTTCGATGATATTAATGTATCCATTAATACTCTGTGACATGCAGTTTGAGGCAGTTCAGTGCATGATGAAACACGACATCCCATAATTTTCACAGGAAACTAGCAAAGCTATATAAGTTTGACTCCGTTTCCGAGAAGCAACATGGTAATGTATGTTAATACAGCAGCTCGTAAATGAGCAAGCAACGGAGCAACACTGATGAATAAATGAATTAATCATTTAATTTTATTAATAAAACATCTACTTTTTGTAGCATTTCTCATTATTACAATTTACCAATTTTCCAATTCCAACATTTTATTTAGTTGGTCAGATTACACATTTCTTGTTGGATGTCAAAGTACAATTCACTCAAGGATGTTCAGTGATGAGCTTTTTTTTGTCTGACACTGAAGACCTAAAAATGGTCTTATTTTTTATAAGCTAACAGGTAGCTAGTCTCAAAATAGGAAAGAAAGAAGGAATGAAAGAAGAGAAATGAACAGCTGAGATTACAGTGGCATGGAGGGAAAGCTAATGCTCAGCTCCATCTGCACAAATAATATGACTAATATTACAGAATGTACACAGCGTATAGTGTTTAGAAGCTGCATTCCAAACATACACATCTACAGTAATAATCTGATAATAATCCCACAGTTCTTGGTTCTAGACTTGCAAAGTGCCACTCTGGAACCAGTTTTCATGGCCGAGAGCCGGTTCTTTGTCTGCTGAAACATGGCTCGAGATTACGCACCGGCTCCAAACTGGTCCTTGAACTGCCTTGGTGGAAAAAGGATATCTGTAGTTCAGATTACATGTTTGCTAATGGAGAGGCTAAATTTAAGATATACAAACAAATCCTTCAGAATCTGCAGTTGTAAATAGTAAATACCCATGATAACCTGTTCGATAACACGTTGCACAGTTCATCATGTTCTATCAATCTGATTCGCATTTGTGTGTCTCTTTGTTGTAGATCTGAAGAACCTGGAGATTGTGACGCTGCGGAACCTAAGTCAGGAGAGTTCGGGTGTGTACAGGTGCACAGCCAGCAATGACGTGGGAGAGGAGAACTGTATCATCGAAGTTACTATGCAGTGTGAGTGTGTGAGACTCCTGACCCCCGTCTGTGGAAGGGGATGCAGATGTGATGTTATTTAACAAAGAAATATGTATAATTAGACAGTAAGTTTTCCTAAAGAGGCTAGAGAGAGAATGACCGTTTATAGCTGCTATAATATAATTGAAAACCTGAACTAACTTGCTTCATGGACATTCCATGACATTAAATACATGAAAAAAAAGCATGTCCTGTGTCTGCTTGGATTGTTCATGTGTAGATGTGCGAGGTGTAGGTGTGGTGGCCGGTGCCGTGGTCGGTGTGTCCTTCGGCGTCATCATCATCATCCTCATCATCTGGCTGGTCTTCCGCAAGAAAGAGAAGAAGAAGTACGAGGAGGAGGAGACACCCAATGAGATCAGGTTAGACTGCATTCTCTGTCTATCTACATATCAATTGGTAACAAGCACTCAACTATTGAGGACCAGTTGTATAATTTACTGATAGATACTATGCCATTTTGTCCCCTTCATGATTACGTAAAGGCTCTGCTAAATGTTTAAAACAAACGGAGCTGCCAGTAATCAAGCCTGGATAGTCTCACAGAACCTAATCATCAATTGCATTTGGTTGGATGATAACTAAGGGTCACACAGGGTCACTTGTTGCTGGGTAACCTTTCTCCTTCAACAAATGACATGATCATTTAAAAACTGTGACTTGTGCAATGATTAATCCTGATAAATCATTTAAAAACCACAAAGCCAATAGCCTGAAAAGACAGAGGCATAATAACAGTAGCGTAGTCGGGAACTGCTTGATGGCAGTGGCAATTGTGAAAGACAGCTGGATGGTGGATTTTTAAGTGATTCTGTAGTAATATGCAGAAAACAAACAAAAACAAATCCTTACATTTTCAATGTAATCCTTTTTAGAAATTGATTGTGTAATGTCCACATCGGCATGGCAGGGTAAAATCATGCAGTGATTATTAAATTGTTCTATTGCAAATGTCTGCATTGCAGTGATGTGTTTGCCTGTCTGCATTTGTGTGTTTGTGCGTGTATGTGTGGATATATAGATCTGTCTATGTGTCTAGGAAGAAGTTTGCATCTGTTGTGTATACTGAGTATAGGGTGTTGTGGCAGTAAGACCTCTCAGTAAGGTGCCCTAATGGATTAAGGAGCATTAGTGAAGCTTAGTGGTTCTATTATTCCACAGGTAACATGCTCACACAGCTCTTAAAATGAGTTCAGAAAGGTTAAACACTCATTTGGCTCTCGAAAGTTCCCATTTGGAGCGTCGACATTACTATCAGATCATTTCTGTGGTGCTCTAATGTACATCAGATACCATACTATACTTTATCAGTCACCTGTGGCCTGCTAAAGAAGACTACAATCTAGGGATTGTGAGATGAAACGCTCATTTGGCCCTGAATCAGATTTTACTCATCTGTATAATATCTGTGATGTGATACAGTTGTACATAGTATACTGTATGACCGTATGACAAAAAAGCCTTAGACAGGGGTGAACAAATGCCATGTTTTGGGTATTAGATTTTCATTCACAATTGCCTGGTGAACAAGCCAGTTCAGTCAGGTGTTAATATAATGCCCAGCAGAATTTTATGGGTTTTTGAGCCAACAACCAGAGAAAGAACTTTTCCAATTGATTGACTTGAGTTAGGCTTCCAGGTTAGCTTTCACATGTCCAGTGGACTAGCTACAGATTCGATGATTTATTCACCCCTCCTTAAAGTGCATCGCCATGACACCTGTGGGAAACTTTTCCTTTCCTGAGCCTGTTACACCAGCCGCCTACGCGGCTAAAAATAGTGTATCACTGTTACACTCTTAACATGTGACTCATCTGTGTCGTTTGTTCATATAGGGAGGATGCAGAGGCTCCCAAAGCCAAGCTTGTTAAACCCAACTCGCTGTCATCCTCTCGCTCAGGCAGCTCCCGCTCAGGTGCATCGTCCACCCAGTCCATGGTGCACAGCACCGCTCCTCGTACCCAGCGACCCCGGCCCCCGGCCGTCTGCGCCCTCAAGGAGAACGGGCAACCCCCCGAGTTCCTGCAGTCCTCCCCAGAACCGCCCACCACCCCCAAGTTCAGGCTGCCTAATCCACCGGTGGGCCTGGCCGTGCCCACTACGGGGGTCCTGATGCCGCCTCAGAGCAAAGCCTTCCAGACTGTGTAGGAGAAAGAAAAATCTCTAGCAGCATCCCTGGACAGGAAATACAATGACTCGTCCAACTGCAGATATGTCAGCTAATGCAACTACCATGTAAAAAAATTACGAGAGAAAAAACAAGCTTAAGAAGAATTAATACTATAAAAACTAAATCTAAAGGAATGCATACATGAAAAATTTTAAGTGCTTGCCCGCTGCTGAAATGTACAGAGACGAAAACATTTCCCTGTCACTCCGTATTGCTAGTTCTCTGTCCTTTCATCTTGCGCTCTCTGTCTGTCTGAAGTTACCTTCTGTTATTTTTATCATTTTATTGTTTCTTTTTTGACTTTGGAGGCATATTGAGCGACGAGGTGGAAAGATTTGCCCCAAGTGACGCTTTATTTATTTATTGAAAGTGAAGGGGAAGTGAAAGCCAGGGCAAACCGAGTTTATGAAATATCAGGAACGACGTGGACAATGAAAAGAAAGAAAAGAAAACAATGGATGCTGCTCGCCTCGTAGGAAAGACTGGAGAGATCGTCACTCAGCCTTTCCTTGTGAAATCGTTGAAAAAGATGAGAGAGGAGAGTCCATCAATCAAACTTCTGCTAATTCCCAGAATGCAGTGCAGGCAGTTGGATATTTAAAATGGCACCTTTTGACATTAGAAGTATTTCCAGTGACCACATGTACAGTCCAGCACATAAAGACGTGGATATCACATGCATTAACCAAAACGATGAAATTTGTTCATAATATTTGCCACTTATTCAGTTACTGCACTACAACACTGTGAGACTAATTCACCTATTTCACATGTGGTGTATATATTGTGTCCTACGATGGACTGCCATCCCATCCAGGGGCCTCGCTCCCAGTGTTCCCAGGATAGGCTCTCTCTCAAATCCACCATGACCCTGACCGGGATCCGCGGTTACTGAATATTGATGAATGAATAATTATTTTTATCTATACACATATACAATTCCATTGTTTCGCAGTTTTACACTTGTGGACGATGTTAGCCACTATTCCTAGCCACAGTTGTCCTGTGCTCATGCTTCCTCAACACTTGTTTGTACTCTCATTGCTTTATTTTGTGCTATTTACAAAATTACGGTTATAGGAAAATCTGAAATATGAAAGGAATATTCCTGAATGTCTGTTTAACCAATGTAGCCATTGCTTGTATTTTGTTTTCTTCCTAGAATATCCAATGGTACTGAACAAATAACTGAATATAACTTCACATTGTTGTGATAAGAGATTGCCGTGGCAGGAATTTATCTATAGCCTTGGTGTGCATCAAGGTTCTCCTCTAGGACCTTTAAAAATGTGCTGTAACAGGACAGCTGCCTCTTTGTTTCAGCGACTCCTCCGTTCCTCTGGACAGCACTGCCACAGGGCCGGTCATTATCCTCATCCTGGAGTCCCTCCGAAGCACGTCGGTGCATTTGAACACACAAGTAGCCTATTTTTTGTGCCTTTGAGATTTTCTTTATCTATCCAGTGCACCTAGTGACCCACAATTCAAACTTTTTGTGAACACCGGCCCTGTGCAGGCTGGACGATGAGGACAAGATAATGAGGCTGCGCAATAAGGCAGCCCCTTTCATTTAGGAATAGTGTACAGTACACACAATGTTTTATAATTGTACATATAAATAGTTATACAAACACACATTATTGGGCGGTGGTCAAGATTAATGTCATCGATACTGTAAATGAATACTAAGGCATTTTTTAGGACTATTAGGAGATCAGTCTACTCTGGGAGTTACTAGAACTAGTCTCCTTGTTATAAATAGCAGCTTTTGCCTCTCACTGTCTGTATAGACTCATTATAATCCATATCGATTGTTCATCTGCACATTTCGAATCAGTCTAATTCAATTTTTCAATTCAATTACATTTGTAGTGCTTTTAACAATAGACATCAGCACAAAGCAGCTCTACAGAAATCCGGATGTAGATTTAGGTCCCTAATGAGCAAGCCAGAGGCGACAGTGGCAAAAAAAAAAAAACCCAGATAAGAATAAGGATGGAAGGAATCTTGTGATAAACCAGACTCGAAAAGAAACCGGTCCTCTTCTGGGTGACACTGAATGGTGTGATTATAAATCCTTACACTATAATTCTCTGTGATTTGTCAGGGTGTGGTCTTTTTGTGTGTCTTTCTGTGCTTTTTCAAACAGAGGCTCTCAAATTTTTTTGGTAGGACTTTAAAAGAAATTCCACAGACCCGTTCTGTAGCCATTTAGTTCATTAACATTATTTAAATGTAATCAATAAGATTTTGTCTATATATTAGAGTCATAGAGGCTTTTTTTTTACTCAACAGAACACATCCGGCCCCAGCTGACAGTATTTTTTATGCGGGGGTGGAAAATACTTGAGAGAATTGTACTTTGATACTATATTTAAGCGAGATTAAGTTAACCTTGCTTTTAGAATTTACATTTTTATTTAGACCTTCAGAGTCTTTGTTACAAATCTCTTCTTCTCTCATCCAGCCAGTGAATTCATGCTAACAACAAATTCGGGTTGTTTCATTAATATAGAAAAAATCCTGTGTATGTAGTTAGTGCTATACCTGTGAGTGTGGGTCTGAAGATGGATGATCCACTGGACCGTAGTGGGTAGCTTGAGCATGAAAAGCTATCTAATTTAAAAAGCAAGTTAAGATATATTTTGCTAATTAGCTGACTATATTTAACCAAGTTAGCTCGTTTTCTTTGCTATTGCCAGGTTTGACTAGCATCAAGTCTAGGAGCTAGCATAGCTGGCTAGGCAGCAGGTCCAATTCTAGCTAATGGTAAACGTTGGTTATTTATATTTAACATTTTACAGATTGATTCATTAGCAAAAAAACCCACAGCATTAGTCATGCATATGAGCTCAAACTTACAAAGATGTTTTCAGAAAAATGGCATAGTTACTTTAAAACAAAAATCAAAGTAATTCTAAAAGCTAGTTTTCACACGAAATCTTAATTTTATTAGTTGAAATAATTTTATTACTTCACTACATGGTTACAAAAAAAAAAGCAACTTTAATGTATAAACATATTTTGTCTGGATAAAAGATTTGGACACATTAGCTCTACTTTCACTTCGAAAGTGCATTTTCCACCCCTGTTTATATACTTATTACAAGTTTATACATTTTTTGAATAAAATATGTCTCTGGATTCACCATGACCCTGATTAGGGTAAATCGCGTACTGAAGATTTATGTGTTTGAGTTATGTTTGGATTAAAGCCATTCAAATCCAGGGACCAGTTACATCCAGCAGACTATGGGACCTTAATAATAAAAAACATAAATAATTTCCTCATGTTGGGTAGTGATTTCGAAATATACATCTAAGTAAGTAAGTAAATAAAAAATCCTGGACCCCCTGACGTTGAGAAGCGTTGTTTTAAATCAGTCCCCCTCTACAATTAATTTTGTGTGCTGATGATCGTCCCTGTAGAGCTGTGTATGTAATCCAGTAGATTGCTCTTCTGAACTTGATTTCACATCTTCCTGTAACATTTCTCTGTAACTGTTTAACACACACACACACACACACGGCAGTCTTACTTTTATACAGTACATGTCCACACACTCGGAAGAACAATATCTCTATCTCTCTCTCTCTCACACACACACAAGTGTTCTTGCTTCCAATTTAAGCAAGTGCTTGCAGGGCAGTGTTGCAGGGTGCAGTGGCATCACTAAGTGTGATGGATGTGCTGTCAGCAGGGTGGAGGATGAAGTATGGAGCTGAGCCAGCAGGGAACACGGGCAAGGCGCTGCGTGGCTTTAACCCCACTCTACTGCACCACATACACACATCAACCCAGTCCACACGTCAAAGTGTGTGTTTCTCTGAATCACCAACGTCCCTCTCTGTGCGCCCAGCTCATCATCCATTTATGGTACCATTTATGAGTGTGCATGTGCATGTGTGTGTGTGTGTGCGCGCTGTCTCTGCACCAGCACTTGGACCTGAGGAAATGAAAACAAGCTGCTCATCCTCCTCCATCCTCCAGCTGTTCTTCTAGTTAGCCTCTCTGGGTCTCAGGTGGCATTTCAGCCAGTTTATGAGCCTCTGTGCCCAGAGGCGCCACATTTTCACACTAGCATCAGGAGCCGTCGTGCAAACAAAATGGCTCGAATGGTCTTTAAAATCGTATTTGACACCATCATGTGATGGGACCAGTCGGGTTTGTAAAAGGCACTCAACAACACGATGTTCAGAAAGGAATCCTAAAAATTTTCGAACCCCAAAAGCAGTGCTCATTAGTAGTGTACAACGTTAACATTAGCGCTGGTCTAACTGGACCATGATCACAGCTACGTTTATTTACATTTACGTCATTTGGCAGACGCCCTTATCCAGAGCGACTTACATACATCTTATTTTATACAAGTGAGCAGTGAAGGTTAAGGGCCTTGCTCAAGGGCCCAGCCGTGGCAGTTTGGCGGTGCTGGGATTTGAACTCACGACCTTCCGATCACTAGTCCTGCATCTTAACCACTGAGCTACCACAGACCGCAGACGTTTATGAGTTAAAAGACAGTCCAAAGACTGCCACTGTTGAAAGGTTTTGACTAAGGCTTGACCAGATTGAGTCAGCTTGGTTAAACGTACCAGCTAGAATCAATCTAAACGCATTTCTGCTGTGGCCTGGGAAAACCCTTCACATTGATAAATGTTGTCATTTCTTCCTTTTTTTTTTTTTCATTTTTCCTTTTCCATGTCTCTCAATCAGAAGTCTGGTTAAATTAAATTGCATTTACACATTTCATTCCAATTCCACTGAAGGATGCTCCGCCCACCTCTATGTCTTTATGGAAAATCATAATGAATGACAAATTGTAAAGAATTCTTTATTTACAGTGTGAAACGATTTCTCACTATTATTTTGAGCATCATTCACATCAGTCAGTCTCATCACCTGAGGTAAAAGTCACTCGCGGGGTTTAAACACGAGCCTCGTCGTCGTGCCCTCACTCGCTCGACCGAGCTCTGTTCACGCCAACATCAGCGAGGAAATCATGGCTGATTCACTCCCATATTCTCTCCTAGATGTCTTGTTAATGACTTTTTATTAGCCGCTTGAAACATTTTTCTCCGCTGTCGTCTGTTCAGAGTGTGTAAGCACTCATCTGTTTTGTGAAGGTGCCGGAGCATCTCAGACATTTTGACAGCTGTTATCTGATCACAAACTGAATTGAATAGGATTATGTCAGTTCACTGTGGTAGGATGATGATATCTATGATGTGGTAGATATCCAACAATATGATCAAACTTTGGGATAATCACACTTCTTTAGGCAGACTGACTGACTTTACCTCTTCTTTTGTTAAACTGACTCCTCGTACAGCAGGATCTTTTAAGGAAGAGGTAAAAAAAAAATTTTTTTAAAAAGTAGCTTAAGTAAAAAGAATAACAATATCCGATGGGTTTTCCCAGACCACCATACTTCCGTGTGCAAGTGATAATGGGTTGGATAACAAAAAATTATTTCCCTGATCCATCCAAGGTGATGGCACTTGTAATTCTAAGAATAATTAAAGGAAGCTTTGTCTATTAAAAGAAAGTGAAGGAAATGTATGATCTATGGAGCAGATATTGGGTTCGCTTTGCTTTAGTGTTTCCACCTGTATTCCACCGAGTCCCTTTAAATGTGTCACACAGTGCCGTGTGCCTCTCCGAGTTTCTTCAAGTCACTTTCTGTTCATTACAGACATAGTATTTTGTGCAGACTGTAGAGCAGAGAGCAGACATAATTAAAATCCCCCCACTTTTCTCAACTCTTGCTTTATTTTTTTTTCTCTCCAACCCGACACGTTTGTTTTAAAGGCGATCCATTCTTGTAAATATAGCCATCATGAGTTTAAAAAAAAAATGTATATTTTTACGGATTCTGAGATATTACTACTTGGTTTGCAAATAAAATATTCAACAACGTATTTGGCCTCGTGTCGTTTGAGTCTGTTTGTTTCATTCTAAGCAGGTGATGATCAGTGAAACTTTACCTTGGACCATAACCTTTTATGAAAAGCTGAACATTCGATATGAGACATGAGAAAGAAACGTACAACACAACACTTACCCAGTCATCCTGCACCGAGGAGGCAGGTTTTTGTTTTATTTGATTTGATTCCAGCTATTATGTCGACACTTTCTGAGTAAAATCATCAGACAGTGGTAACATTAAGGCATTTCTGCTTCACTTGATTCAAATTACCTTCCCAATGTGAGGAATCATTCAGCCCGTTCTCGGCTGTTTAAGCATGTGTGTTCAAAGTGCTCTTGTGCTTTATTGCCCCCGTGAATCATTCAGCATAATTTAGAGGAAAGGAAAATGAGTTTATTCAAACTGCACACCACACCAAACAGCCCATTAAAAGAAGAAAGCAAGGATCGTTTGCCCTGATATGAGACAAATTATTGTTACGTGACAACTACGAGGCCAGATGGTGCTGTGAAATGAAATTGGACAAGCTTAGAATAATAATAAAGTTGATTAGTTCAATAAATGTTGATAGGAGTTTTTCCTTTCAGAATATTTCATATTATGATTGTTGTTTTGTGCTGCTCTGATGTGATAAATGATTACAGCTTAGAGAGGTGCTGTCTAAAGGTTCAACTGTTGCGCAATAGTGCCTCCTTTTGTACGTAAGAGTAAATGCTGGTATTAATACAAACATATTTTAAAGAATTTTTAGGGGGATCTATTAATAGAAATGGAATACTGTGTCCCTAAGTATGTTTTCATTAGTGTATAAATACCTCTAACTATGAATCGTTGTGATTTCATGAGCGTAGAATGAGTCTTTATGTCTACATAGTGAGCAGGTCCTCTTCCACGGAGCCACCATGTTGCACCGCTACGGTGACCCAGAACGGAAAAACCTATAGAGAGCGCCTTCTGTGTTTCATGTTCTCAGTAGCTTTGTGAATCCAGAACGAAGCACCAGAAGGGCGAGTATGAAGAAGAGAGGAAGTCAATGAAGAAGGAAGAAGAGGAACCAGTGTTTGCTGGTTCTGGATAACAAGTCTGAGAAGCCAAATTTTGAAAAATGGAGGATCGTACTTATTATTTAGCACAGGAAAAAGCAAGCGAGTGTGAATGTAAGTACAACCCGAATTCCAGTAAAGTTTGGACGTTCTTTCAAGTTGAATAAAATGAAAACTAAAAGACTTTCAAATCACATGAGCCAATATTTTATTCACAAAAGAACATAGATAACA
>JAQQZU010000037.1:3744845-3761501 GCA_030068025.1 Parauchenoglanis punctatus | reverse complement strand
GCTGTTTGTCTGTGTTGGCCCTGTGGTGGACTGGCGACCTGCCCAGGGTGTACCCCGCCTCTCGCCCGAACATGCTGCGATTGGCTCCAGCTTCCCCGCGACCCAGACGGATAAAGCGATATAGATAATGGATGGATGTTTCACTATGGCACATAACCAACAACTTGATCAAAGCATTGCATCCACTGTGAAACATATACTATAGCTATTAACACATCTTTAAGCAGACCGACTGCTTTTACAGCCCTGTTCATTAAACCTGCTCCGTACATACCTGTGTGATCAAGACATGAAAGCCTAGCTTAGAAACTAAATAAAAACATGGCGGTCATTTACGCAAAATAAATGTATAGCTTCTTAAAGTTTTCCCAGCATTTTCGCCACACATTTTTTATTCATTTCTTCTCTTCATAAACCGGGATGTTTTCCACATTGCTAATGACAACAGCTGCACCAGAGAGACGTCTAAAAAGCATTCATGCAGTAATGCTTTACCTTGCAATGTGGCTGCACTCATCTCATGGGAAATTGTTAAACGAACACTCTCAACCTGCTCAGCTTGATGAAAGGAGAGTGAAAAAGAAAGAGAGAAATAAAAGCAGCTAGGATAAAAATAGCCAGTTCTGGAGTCCAGCGTTTTTTGACACTTGAAGTAAACAATAAAAAAACACTCAAAAAGGTATTTTGAGCTGGCTGTTCTCTGCAGGTGCATGCTCTAAATATCAGGTACTATAATTAGAGAACTTGAAGCATCTTACTGACCCAGTGAAGCAGGGAATAAGAAAATAGGATTGTTATAAGGTTCCTGTTGGAATGGATTAGTATGAATTAGTAATAGCTTTTGAATCTGCAGCACTCAATGCAGTCATAAATCATTTTTCAGCCATGATTGAGGACAGGATGACGGTGCTGTATGAGGAATAGCAGAGGAAAACAGGTTTCGTACAATTTTTAGGTCTCTTCATTAAGCAAGGTATAATGCATAAGAATTACACCTCTGAAGTTAGTGGGAAAAGGGAATTTAATCACCTACGTTTGGTAGAACAGTTGCTAATGTTCTAATCCAGAGCTTTTGGAGGACTTGTTTGGGCTTTTAGTCTTTCTTTGACAAACCCGAACACTGTATAAGGTAGATCAAATTATTCTAGGCTCATGAAAGTGTATTTCTAACTGACATGAAACTTGCGACATGGACGTGTTGAGGATCTGAGACCGTGAAAGTGGAATTCTGACTTTTACAAACCAGTCCCAAAAGAAACCAAGGTGAGCATTTTCTGTGTAAATCCAGCGTAATCATTCTAAATGACCCTGTCCCTTTGCAGTCTAATGCAAAAGCCTTTGTTTCTCAGTGGAAAGATGAAACATGACCTTGGATTTCTAGCTGCTTTATCATTTTTGGTAAGCATCCAAGCTTGACAAGACTACTGGTCGTTTTGGCAGGTTGGATGCCCTAAACTGTCGTCCTCCATCCCAGCACGTAGTAATGAGGACAGTAAGTGTTTTTACTGTGTAATTATTCAGCACAAGGATTCTGTAATGGATTGGCAGTCCCACCATCTGTGCGTATAAACTCTAAATAATGATGGCTGTAATGATGGTCCTGGTAGTTTTGGTCTTTTACGGAAGCAGTGAGCTTATTTTGGAAGTAATTTAATTATGTAACTGTAAGGGAAGTTTTTTAAAGAAGAAAAGGGAAAAAAAAGAAAATGATATAGCATTGACACCAGTGGGGGGGGAATACTTATGTTCTCACTTTTATGATTTTATTTATAGATCATTTTGCCAACTCTATTGGCTTCGCCCTTTCCCCCGACTTCAATGTTATGGGTTATTTTATGTTGATTCCTGATATACAGTTCCAATTAAGTCCATTTCAGTCATGGGCTGTAACAATACAAATTGTTGAAAAGGTCAAGGGGGTGAATACACTGTACATTATGCACTAAAGGACAGCAGCAAAGAGAGAAAGAGGTCAAACCTGCCATGCTAAACTAGCACAGTTTTGGTCTCTTCCTGCTCCGAAGCTCCTCTTGTGTTATCCGTTTCTTTTCTCATCCTTACCATTGTTTAAACACATTCTGTTCTTTTACTCAACCAACTCAATGACACTTAATCATAAAGCTGTTCAATTTAAATGCTAAAAGCTGTGCCAAAAGAATAGAAACTCAAATGTAGGTCTGATTTCACACTGCCTTAACAATTGCTACCGTGCTCTAGTTACACATCCATGGCATCTTTCAGAGAGAGAGAGAGAATATCTTAAATTTTTTAATTTTATTTCGGTTATTTTATCAGATTTTATTTCTATAACAAAGTCCCACCGGTCACAAAGATTACACAACAGCCCTTCTTTCCAACTGTCTTCCTGCGTACATCAGACAGAAAGTTAATGCCTTTTACCATCCTAGTGACCTTCATTTACTCACCCTGTTACCTCACATGGTAAGGCAGTACATCACTCAGCATTTTAATTCAGTGAATCCATATCTAATCACAGCCAGAGTGAGAGTAGCCTCAACTCCATGAAGTGTTCAACCCAGGGACTAGCTGTGGTCAGTCTGTACATTCTCCATTTAATATTCTCCAGATGGTTTGTAATTTCAGCAAAGATATGAATAAGATACTGTGCCTGTGCCTAAGTTTTCACCCCATTGAACTTTTCCACATTTTGTAGGGTTACAACCAGCAACTGAAATTGAGATTATAGGTCATGAATCTACAGCAAACAGGACATAATAATGAAGAGGGGAAAGTTATAATAATAATAATAATAATAATAATAATAATAACAACAACAACAGTCCACCCATTATCTATACCACTTATCCATCAGGGTTGCAGGATACCTGGAGGCAATCCCAGCTGACCTTGGGCAAGTGGCAGGATACACCCCTTGACAGGTTGCCAATCTATCGCAGGGCTAACACAGAGACGAACAACCGTTCACACTGACATTCACTCCTATGGGCAATTTAAAGTATCCACTTGACCTGATCTGCATGGACTGTGGGAAGAAACCAGAGCACCTGGAGAAAACTCACACAGGCAAAGGAAGAATATGCAAATTCCTATTCCCAATATGATGCTGAATGCATGAAAATGAAAGTATCTGATGTTTCTGGTTGGGAATCTATTCATCAGTAAATGAGAACGCTACAAGCTGTTCCCCACTCGCTGGACATGAAGCATTGCTTGGCTTGCCAGATGATATCAGCTAGCACTATAACACACATTTTGTAAGGCCATCAGACACATGGAATGGATTAAAAGGATCAAATTGGTTTTTCTCCGACTTTTATGGCTCTTTGGTTCGCCACACAGATTGCAATTTGTCTGGCTTTATTGTTTTATCTATGTTCCTCCAGCACTGCTTGTGAATTGGACTCGAGGCAGCAACTGTAACTGTTCGTTTAGGATCCTGTTCACCTCGTAAAGAGAACACACAGTCTGAAAGCAGAGTGTTAAATCTGTTGTCATTATGGCGCCATTTCCGCAGCGGTACAGACACAAACTTCAGTGTTGCCCACGTCATTTAGTACAAGATGCCATGGAGAAAAGCTTGATATCTGTTCTTGCTTACTTGTATACTGGGAATCCAGTATTCTATGATGGTATGGCGTACAGTTCTCCTTCCATTATGCAAAAACCTATTCTGTAAGTTCATTGCTTAATTTAATGTGCATTTTGCATTTGCACATGCACTCAAACCCGTTCAACCGTATTAAATAGAATATTCCACAAAACAACATGTTCAACATCACCTAAATTTCCAGAAGATCTTTTTTTTTTCAGTGATATTGCAATATTCACTGATGAGGTCACTTTGAAAGACTAACTACAAAGACTACAAAGAAACCTTACACCATGTGCTTAACTGAGGATCGTCTGATTATGATCTCTGTTTTCAATTGGCCATTTCTGACCCTTCATTACTAAAACAATTGAAAAAAATGAGTTATTGCTTCATGAAAAGCTATTAAAAAAGCTTTTTGCATTAATAAACAGGTATAGGTTTGTTGGTTGTGAAAAACTGACCCATGTGACTGTGATCCTGTGCCAGAATAATTAGCTGAGCTGAGCCTCTGTCATAACTCAGAGCAGCTGTGTAACGTTATCGTGTAGCTGCATTGCATTCTGGGATTTTGAGTTCAAAATGTGCACCATCGTCTCCATTATTTCTACGCTGGATTCACGTTGTTAAATGGGATGTGAGAAATGAAGCTCCTGCTTGTTTGTTTTTAGGAGCTAACAACAGAAACTGCCCATTATGTGTAATGATTGAGTTTGCTGATTTTATTTCTCCTATTAAATGGCATTGTAACCGCACTGCGATGCAATAACAATGTCTCCCCGTGACATCAGTGTGGTCTCACGGGAATAACTAAAATACACCAACACCAACCACCAAATCAATAAAAAAAACACCATAATATTTTAATATAAACATATTTAATGGTGTACAGGAAGTAGATTTCCTTTAAGACTGCAACATCTCTTCTTCACTCTGAGGTCAGGCATCATGAGCGTCAGCTTACTGTTTCTAAAAAACAAAAAGAATCAAAGGAAGAAACTCCGGATTTCTGTCTGATTGCTTCAAGATTGGACTGCCTAATGCTGACGTTCTCTCAATTTCCATTGCTGGTGATTAGTTTCACTTGAGTGTCCATGAGTGTTTCCTGTGATTCAGAAGCATGTAAGACTTTGATTGCACTCCGAGACCATTTAGTAACAGTGACCTGTTCTTGTCATAGACTTTATCTCTGTCTGGCACTCATTCAGCAGCCTGCAGAGGCCGCAGGAGATCAAGAAGTGCTCTGGTTCACTGAAAACTGGATCTGAGTGTTCATTAATTAGATGACTCAAGTGAGAAAAGATCTCTCTTCAAGTTAACAGCTATGCTGTGTAGGGGTGATCATGCACAGTGCAACATTGCTAATACAAAACTTCTAGCAGGCAGAGAGAAAAAAAAACAATTCCACTGTAAAATCACTGGACGGGTTAGCTACGTGCTATCGACATTGATGATCAAATTGTACTGTATGGACTTTTATTATTGATGGACCTTTTTGTGTTAACCAATTTAAACTTAAACTGCAGATCTAGACAGATTTTGTGTTAGCATGAAGACTAAGCGATCACATATTGGTTGTAGTTTTAGCGAGAATGTTAGGGTAACATGTTTTTTTACGCTATAAGCTAAGCAATAGTAAAGGAAAAATCGCTAAGCAAACTTAATTATTAGCTTCTCTGCCATTTTTCTAGATCAAAGTGTGACTGTTCCGGCTTTCTATTGGCTCACGAAACTAAGAATTCACAGGTCAGAGGTCACCTAGATCAATTTGCCGTAAAAATAGGAAAAGAACCACTACTTAAAAAATGCTTTCACGTATCATGTCCTTTCCCTTTCAGTAAATTTGCTTTTTGTGTCTGGAATTTTATTTACTGATAAAATCGTTGTCGGTATATAATTATAATTTTTATTATACTATTTATATGTATATTTTTTTACATTCACTAATTTTATTACCAAACATTTATCTTGACATAGAAGCAAATATCCCAAATGCTGTGGCTGTACTATAGATGTCGGATGATAGTGCGTTCAGTTTAGTTCGTTTTTGATCTGATAATAGTTAATAACATTTGTTTTCCCTTTCTCTCTCCAACACATCTGGAAATTCGTTCTTTATTATTTTAGAAGTCTTCACTGCTCACCTTCGTCCTCCCACCCTTGCGCCTCGTTAGTTCTCTTCATCGTTGCTTTTCATTATATGTTCTTCTGAACTCGTCTGTCTGACTTTGGTCAGCAATGTGGAGGAGCTTTAGGTTGGAATGAGTCGTACACAAAGTGAGGATGTCTGGCTGCTCATATTATTTCTCATTGATGCCTTTTACTTCTGAATCGTTGTGTTTCCACTGATATTCTTTACAATTGCATTGAATCATGGACTTTCCTCCAATGTGGCTGTGTGCCAGTGTAGCTACTAGAGTTAATAGGAAGCAAGCATTAATAAACAGATCAGCAGAGCCTCTGGTACTCCCATATGGTCCAATCAGCTCACGCGTACACTGTTTTACACTTTGCCCGTTTCCATGTGTGAATCCCAGAGGTGGCACCACACCTTTAAAAGTGGTGGGGTGAAATTTAAGCATGGTGTTTGTGTGCGCTGTTGATGGCCTCGTGAAAATTATTTACAACAGGTTACGTGGATATTAGTGTTTTTCAGAGGCTTCAATCTTGCTAATTAAGTGTTAAGTGTAACTGTTTTTTGCAACTTCATGGTGTTTCTTGGTGTTATTTTGAATCTCCTAGATTCAGAGTAGATCATTAGGTCACTTTATACGCTCCTTAAAATGAAATCTGAAATTTAAACCTGTTGCTCTCTATTGCTATAGCATTCTCTGCCCTTCAAAATATTATGTAATACTCTGACACTCATAATATACAGTCTATAGTTTAAGCCATTGAGACTTTCTTTCTTAACAATAAATGGATTATAGATGTGCTGGTACATTTTTAACAGAGAAAACTGTTTATATGTTTCTGGAAGGAGATGTAACATTTGTGGAAGGAGGCTGTTTACAGTTACAGTCAGAGGTTCTGTAACTTGATGTTTTCCATCATGGGAATCTTTAAGGTCAGAGGACCAAAAAAATTTTTTTTTTAAAGCTGGATGAGAAAGAAGAAAATAGAGGCTGGTCAGGGAATGATTGTTCAAGTTCCATAACATTAAATGTAACTATAAAATGGATTTAAAAATAAATAAATAAAATTTGGAATCATTACCGACTTGCTGTTGCGTAAATGGAAAATAATCAACTTTGTTTTTTCTCCTTATGACCCAATGAGTTGAAAGTCGCACAGGGTTAGCTTTCAGCTTTTAGCAAAACATGCAAAATGCGTTATTATAGATTACCGGGGGGGATCACTTATTTTGATGCACTTTTTTGTTATCTCCCAAACTCTGTGTTCTGAATAACTTCAGTAAGTAGTCCAAAATTAGCATTTTCTGAGCCTTACCAGTAAACAGGAAAAAACAAATCCATAAAACAAAGGAAAAATCATCCAAGCTAAATTTGCATGGCTTTATTTAGGAAAACCCTCAAAATCCGGTCATTGAAATCCGTTTTGGATTTCCCGCTCTACAAATTTGCAATAATTAACAATAGTATATATCTCTGCAGGCTGATGAAATCGTGAAATAATTTTTTGCACCATTTTAATGCTTATCTGCTCCCCTTTCTAATGATACCCATAACTTATTTTGGGGTTTAGAGTTACAGTGACTCATTTTGCAGGGTCGAGACACATATATGTATTATCTTAGCCCTTTAGTGAAGAAAGCCAAAATGAATATCTTCAAGCTGGGTTTAAAATAAACACTACACAAAGCAAGCCTGTCCAGATTAACCAAAATTTGGTCTGTCGTCCATTTTCTGTTGAATTATAGACTGTAGACGTTCTTATTCTGGACTCAGATCGCAAGATGTTTATGTAAGATTTTCTGTAAGAGCGGCTCTGACAGTAGTTCCAGCTGCGAGACGAATCTCAGGTTTCTATTAATGCACATATTCTATCACGTCATTGTTTCTATAGTAACAGCTCAATCACAGGGAACTTGTATGGCAGATGCGCCACATAATCTAAGACTTATAATAATAAACTTGTTTTAATGTGAAGATTTTGTAATATAACCTTTATGGAAGGAGTCTCCAGTGTTGGCTTTTTATAGCAGAGCTCTAACTGTTTTGTTTCCGTCACGGCAAAGTCTAATGAGGAAGGATGCTGCTCTGTATCGTTTCTCTGCAAACTATTTTGTCTCAGGAATTAACTTGTTTTGCGAATGTTTCCTGACATTAAAGTCAATTAAAATTATTTTTTGAATAAATTCAATATTGCAATTGTTGGCGAATTGCTGTGATGTATGCACTTTATATGGTTCGTTTTTGTTCCATTTCTAAACTTTTCCTAGGAAGAAATGATAAAATCATCATTTAGGATATTTCCATTTGCTTTAAAGTCTAACAACTGTAAATTACAAATTCACAAAAATTCTTGATCTGCAGCAGCTCTCTCTGCAGCGAGGATGAATAAATAATGACTGGAAAATTAACATTTGCTTGCAGGAATCCAGTAAAGAATGAGTCATTATCTGCCAGAAGAATGGCGTGTATCCACACTGGGTTGTTTTCCCGTTTCTCATTTTGAAATAAATGTCAATAGGCTATGAATTTGTCATTTCGACAGCACTGAGTTGTGTTACATTTGGCACCCGTGGCATTCATGAATAAAATATTGCCTTAAACCCTGTTTAGAAAAATGTTGAAACCAAAGTACTGTTTATGGAGGATGTGTTTTGCTGTACATGTATTTATCAGCGGTGTGTGTGAGCAAGTAGAGGTCAGGGTACATGTGATTTTTTTAATGGAGAGTTTTAAGATTATTAATTACAGAGATTTCCTGAACGCGGTGTGTTAATGATCAGGGATGTGATAATGGGGAGCTCAGGGTGCGATGCCACTCAGAGTACAATTCAATTCCACTACTATCAGTGCTAATAATTAGGAAGTGTGTGTGTGTGTGTGTGTGTGTGTGTGTGTGTGTGCTGTAGGAGTAAAATATATGTCTCTGTTACACCTGCTTTCTAAAAGAAGACACTGAGGAATGTTGAACTTTCTTCAGCTCAGTTCTTCACATTGATAATTACACTGTTCTCTCTCTCTCTCTCTCTCTCTCTCTCTCTCTCTCTGTCTCTCCTCCCCTCTCTCTCTGTCTCTCTGTCTCTCCCTCCCTCCATCACTCTTTCTGTTTCTCTGTTTCTCAATCCCTCCTTCTTTCATTCTTTATCTCTTTCTCTTATTCTCTCTCTTTCCCTATGTGACTCTCTCTGTCTCTCTTTTCCTCACTCTCTCACCCTCTTTCTCTCTCTCTCTCTCTCTCTCTCTTGCTCTTTCCATCACTCTGCCCCCTCCTCTCTCTTTCCCTGTGATTCAGTCTGTCCTTTTTCCCTACATTTCTTTTCCTCTCTCTTCCACACTCTTTCTCCTTCCTTCTCTCCTATGTCTCTGTCATCGCTCGATCCTTCTTTTTTTTTTTTTTTTGCTCTTTACTTGTCTCTCTTGCCGTTTTACCAGGTGTCATTTCTATTTATTTGAAGTCTTCTCTCTGTCCGTCTGTCTCTCTATCTATCTTCCTCTCTGTTTTTCTCTCGCCATCATTCCGTAGATAGAGTATAGCTGGTAAGATGAAGATCTCTTGAGGTCGTATAAATATGACACCTGTTATGAAGCTGAGCTGAAATTCCATCAACTCCACTTTCAAACCGAAATAAATTCAGTCGAGCTCCACGGAGCTGTTACCCTGGAAACTCTTATAATTCTCTCGAACACGCACGCACACAAACGTCTGTATAATTATTCATTCCAGTGTGACACCCCAAACATGCAGAGTGTGAAAGAGTCCATTTAGAGTTTCTTCAGAGGAGTTTCTGAGTCCAGACTCTGTGGGTGTGAGTGTGTGTAAGAGTGTGTGTATGCATGTGTGTATGCGACACATGCTATAATTACTCAGCTGTACTGTAAGAGTCAGATCTGCTTCTGTTCTCGCTCTAACAGTTGTGTGATTATACATGCTCCACAGCTCCTACTACACAAGCGTCTTTCATTAATCTGCTATTTATACTTGGAGACTGGAAGAAGCATTCAGCTACATAATATCACTGCACGATATCATTTGCATGAAAGTGAGACGAGACAGGGTGGAATAAATCACTATTCAGTCGATGCGCTGGATAGTCAGGCTCTCACCAGGCTAAACAAAATTCTTCAAGCATGCACTTTAGTTCCAGTGAACTCGGAAACAGCGGTGAATGTGCCTGATCCCAGTCCTTACTGGGGGATTCATGAGTTTGTATGCACTAAAAAAGTAGATGATTAAATTCAGGCAGAGGAGCGTAGCCACAAGTTCATCACTTCCTGGTGTGAGTAAGAAATAAAAAGGGAAAGTTGCGACTGACAGGACGTCTCGGAAATGCACACAGCTCCATTTTCTCCATGAATGAGACACATTTAATGAAGCTGCATGAGCTGTAAGTGAGCTCAAAAGAACACAAAACTATAACCATTGCTTTAAAAAATGCTGTATTTTCTCAGAAAACACTCTAACATCCCAGAACACTTCCCAACCCACAAACATACACACGTCCATGCACACACACACAATTCATGAAGCTTTCCACTCTTCCAACTTGTCGTCTTTCTTCCTTCCTGACCAAGTGGGAGCAGGGAAGTTTCTAACTCTCTGGTAGGCCACTTAATCCAACTCATAAATCCCACACAGAGTTTCTCAAGAGCTCAGACATGTCAGTAGGTGGACTGGCGACTCTAAATGGCTCCTAGGTGTGAAGGAGTGTGTGGATGCGTATGTGTATGGTGCCTTGTGATGGACTGGCTGTATTCCAGCTTGGTTCCCAGTATTCCAGGGATTGGCTCTGGATCCACCACGACCCTGAGCAGGTTAAAGCACTTACTGAAGTGAATACATCAGTAATGTTTTATTGGTAATATGTAGCACTGTTGTAGATAAATACATTTAGGTAGGGATATGAAAGACCATTCATTAAGCAGAACAGAGCTGGAGCAGGGGAAAAAATGATATAAAAATAGATGTAAAATAATAATAATAATAATAATAATAATAATAATAATAACAATAATAATAATAATATCTGTTACTTTCAGGTTGTTTTTTTGGGTGTGGGGGGTTAATTGTGGCATGTGCAAAAGTTTGGACACCCTACTAGGTCCTTAGTACTAAAAAGAAGTATTAGGTACGTAAAGTCTTTTTATATATCAACGTTCATCAAATATAAAGTAACTGTGCATATATTAGCCCTAGCAAATTATTATCTTCTTAAATAGTTTGCTGCAGAGTTTGTATTTATGTCTTTTCACTTTCTCACTTTTCACCAACTATAGAATTCGGCCAGGGGCGCCTAAACTTTTTATGAAATAAAAATATTATACATTATAGACGTGTACAAGGGTTTTTCTTAAACAGACTCTAGAGTTTGTTTTTTTTTGTCTACTTTTATAGATTTTTGAGCAAATCTATACAGCAACATTAATGGATAATTGAAATGTTTAATTTTAATATAAATGATTAAAATTATACCAAAATCTTTTTATTTGGCATATTTGTGCTTAAAAAGTAGATTTAAAAATAAAATCTTTGTGGCATCAATATACATCATAATATACTATACCTTCATAATGTGCTATATCGTTATATAACATGCTATATCTACATATGATGTGTAATAATCTTATAATTGTATTAGATTACTAGATCATTAATATGTTACAATTTTCCTTTTTAAAAAGAAACTTCTTCACTTGATAAGAAATCATTTTTGCAGTGTATAGATACAGCCACAGTATGTGTTTGCTTTTTTATCCACAGTGTGTTTCTCTCATTAGTCAGCTACATTTTGCTGTGACTTTGTCACCACAGGCTGTGACTAGACTAGAACCTGCGGCATGAAACAACTTTTTGATTGCAGGTTTCAATGACGTTAATGGCAGCTCTGGACTTTCAGTCAATAGCAGTTTGTCACAATCTAGAGTGTGGCCATCTTATTGTTCAAGCCCACACAACAGAAAATTCAATTTAGACTGCACACACAGCATCTATCTGAATTTGATAGCTGCAGTGCACCATATTTTTCACACGCACACACACACACACACACATGCACGCACACGTTTAATGATGTTTAAAATTCATAATTTAATTTATTGCATCATCCTTTTGGATAATCTGTTAATCTTGATAATGTACCCGATTGATGAATATACAGAAACAATTTAGTGGTATTGTTTTCCGTTTTCGAAACGTAGTTTCCCTACTTTTCACAGAGAGGACAGGACTAGTGCGTAAGAAATAGGAAGATTATCAGTAACTGCAGTTCACGTTCAGGACTCCAAAAACCCCAGAAATGAACAAAATTATTTTTAACTAATAAACAAATGTACTAGAATGATATTCTAGCTACAGAAGTGTCTGGAACCTGTTTTGTATGTAGTGAGTCTGTGCACTGAGCAGTACTGACACCACTGACTGTGACGTTGTTAAAATTTTAGACAGAACTGAAGTACAGTTCAGAGAGCTGTGGGTGGGAGTCGGGCAGCGCAGGCAGCTAAATGGCTATAATTTGGACCCAATGTGCATGCTTACTCAAGGCCACTTAGCTTTTCATAGGTAATTGAAATGGGAAAGTTCAACACTGGTGTTTCAACGTGTTGCATATTGGCTCGATCAAAAAGTAATGTCAAAATCTCAGACTTGTGGAATTATTATAATGCATTCATTCAGAAATCTGATGTCCGTCTGATCGATCATCCAGAGATCTGATGTTTTTTTTAATATATATATATATATATATATCATATATTTGCTAGTGTATGATTCATTATAAATGATACATCTGAAAAGCAAATGTGTTTGCAGCTTTATTCGCATGTGTGTGTTGTTTAAAGAAGAATAATAAGACTCAAATCTTCTCTTTACTCGAATCTCTTATGCAGAGAAGATGGTGACAGAAAGAGAGATGTTTGATTCCATTGCTTGTATGTAGGCTAGCTCAAATGGCCATAAAAATTTGTTATTGCTTGGAAATGAAGCAAATTTAAACAGTTTTGTATTGAATATTGTATAGAATATTTTATTATTTATCTAGATCATTTTAGTGGAAAAGTTGTGACACTTCAGTAGACACGCCAGTAGAACTTTTTGTCCTTATTACAAAAGGGACAATATTCCTACTTAGCTGTTTACATGGCTAATAAAAATGAATATCACACTCATATTCACATTTACATGCATGTATCTTTACCCCAGCTTTGCAAACTGTTGTATAGCTGGTTTGTGTACAACACACAGGACTGAGTAAACAGGCATGAGGCTGTGTGTTGCAAACTGCCTTAAAAACCCCAGTTGAAACACACATTCTTATTGCACTGTATACATGTCCAAAGAATGTTCCTTAAACCTGAATAATATTGGCGTACCTCCCGTCTTAATCAGAAAATGATTAATTCAGAATAAGGCCAAATTCTGAATATCCATACGGAGTATGCTGTGTACATGACCCCATATCAAGTTCCGAATATTGTCATATTTGCAATAACGTAATAACTATTGGAGTGCACGTAAATGTACTGAAAATTATTAAGCATTAAGCATAAAAAAGGCCCTTGACTGTGGCATGAAACATGTTGATCTTACAGACCCTTCCACCTAAAGCCAGACTTTTTGAATGTGCAATTTCAGCCATCTTTAAATATGCTTGTTTGTCACACGCTATGAGATTATCACTATAAAATCTGGTTGAATTTTATAACAGTCTGCTCGATAACGTGTTCTCCGTGTCAGATTACAAAATGAAGATCCTCTAACGATGGACCTGTGATTAAAGAACATGTTCTGTTTACGTCACCCGGCATGATCCGGGCTCGTGCAGAACATGGAGTTGCATAAGCACAAACATTCTTCAATGTGAGCTTGAGGTAATAAAGATTTCTTTTCTGTCCATTAGCACATTTTGTTTATGTTTAACCATCATAGCTACTGTTCAAAAGCTGTCCTATGAATTTGGTATCCTCCTACGCTGTTCTCCTGTTGGTGGCTTTTAGTCGAGCATTGTAGCAGAAAAATCCTGCCACTAGCAGAACTGTTTGGTTGACCGTGATTTGGTCGCAATTTCAACTCATTATCAAAGAATTCTGTTGTGTG
Source organism: Parauchenoglanis punctatus (assembly GCA_030068025.1). Classification (NCBI taxonomy): domain Eukaryota; kingdom Metazoa; phylum Chordata; class Actinopteri; order Siluriformes; family Auchenoglanididae; genus Parauchenoglanis; species Parauchenoglanis punctatus. Next base: position 3,747,709 of record JAQQZU010000037.1, on the reverse strand, counting down.
ATTGCGAAATAGGGCCAGAAAATCTTACAGCATGAAACCGGTTTAAACGGATTTTACCAAGTGTTTCCAGGAGTTCATTCACTAATCCCACAAACTACACCCCTGTTCGTGTCCATCCTGTTTTACATGTATAACAAGGATTTCAGACTTCTGATCTGATCTGACACACCTGGATTAACTCATGAAGGTGCTGGACCTGTTTCGATTATTAATCACTAGTGGCAACTGTAGTGCTTTATAAATAAACATTACTATGAACAAGGCCTGCACGTGGGTTCTAGATAGGTTTAAAAGAGAAAAAAGGTGAATTATTTCTCCAAATATTTTTTAAGGCTTAGCGAGACGAGCTAATCAAGTCTACGGACCTAACTGAGCTAACGAAGGTTGTTGCACCAAACAAATGAAGAGTTTAACGCTAATCGAGGAAGCTGAGCAGAAAAAGGCCATGGTGTTAGCTAAGTGAGCTGAGATGTCCTGAGATATTCCAAAACATTAGATGCAACTACAGTATAAACAGTAAAAATATGTCATTCATTAATAAATTAAAAACTATAATCACTGGCAAACTGCAGTGGCATAAATGCTGTAACGCTGCAGTCTCGTGTGTTTTATTAATTAACTAGCAGGTTGTGAAATTATCTATTTCATACATTTTCTGCAAACTTTAAGGACAGTATTCTCATACACTTCTCTTCCCTGTTCCGTGAATATTTCTCTTCCTCATCTTTTCCTATTTAATGATGTAAACATCGCATCCTCTGTGTCCTCTGTGCTCCTCCATATCTGGACTTCTTTTCATTTCTGTCTGTATACCAGCTGAATAGCTTTGTATGTGTGTGTAATGGAGCAAATCCAGTATGCTTGTGACTTGTGTGTTATGCTTGTGTATGTAGTGGTGTGTGTTTGTGTATCTTGCAGAATGCCATGACTGAGAGAAAGAGCACCACTCAGATACTTTTAGCTTAGCTGCTCTGAGGACATGCAGCAGTTACATCCTGTGTCAACATCACACTATGCGGCGTTATTTACAACGTACTGATTACCATCGGCTTCCCTTATACCTCAGCTGTGGAAGCATTAATCACCTAGCACTGGAGAGTATTTTCAAATACTTTGATTTCTCATTCTTAGATTTCTGCTTTAGCAAAAGCCTTCCCTAAATGAGATCTTCAAATCTGCCCTTCCAAACAACATACATTTTAAAATGCAACTTCATGACTATCATCTTCAGGAAGCAGGAATTCGCCTTGCATGGGAGGCCAGTCTATCCCAGGCAATAATACACATAATCATTCACACTTATGGACAATTTAGCATAGCCAATACACCTACGTACATATGTTTCTTGAAGGCAGGAGGAACCCGGAGAACCTGGAAGAACTCCACATGGACACGTGGAGAACGTGAAAAACACCACACAGACAGAAGCTTTTCAATAGCAGATGTCAACAGAAATTAAAACATGTGAAGAAAATGAATATATCAATTCGCTGACACAACCTAATGTTGAAAAAGGTATTTTAAGTCACCCAGTGACTTAAAAATGAAAACATTTCTTTGTCAAACTGTAGACATGGTAACACTGGTTCACATTAATTCTGACATAGGAATATTTGATGTGATCTCTTTTACTACGGGAATTGGGATTAATTTAATACAATACAACACATTAGTCATATATGTTTACTATCAATTTAATATTCATAAATGCAACAGGCCTTACATGTACATTCTCTAACAGCTGTTAGGGTTTTTAGTACTAGCATTGAGTGCCTGTGTGTATGTTTTAGCCTTTCATTTAGATATTTCTTATCCAGAAACATGCTCACCAATAATAGCACATAGAAAATGCACTTTCTGTTGAATACATTAGGCGAATTCCCTCTTGATAAAAAAGAAAATAGCCTAATTAACCAGAGCTTCATTCATCATGTCCTTGTTCACCCCAGTTGGGGAACTTTAATTAATGCACAAGGTCATTTTCCATCTTGAGGTGCTTAAGACTTGGTCTCCCAAATGAAGGAAGTTGGCCAGTGGGTACCGTGTATCAGTAATTGGTATTCAACCTGCAGATTCATCAGGCCTGGTCTAACGTCTAATGGATGTTTATACACAGATTCCACTGTTCTACATTCACACTAGCAATATGCAATATGTTCAGTTTTGTAATGATATATATAAACCTATGTTCTTCTATAAAGTAAAAATTCTGTACATGATGAATTAGATGCTGGATCGCGGCATCACATATGGCATCACACCCATATTTAGTCCCTTTTTCTGTTATAATAACCTCCACTCTTCTGGGAAGGCTTTCCACTAGATTTTGGAACGTAGCTGTTGGGATTTGTGTTCGTTCAGCCACAAGAGCATTAGTGAGGTCAGGCAGATGTCAGGTGAGGATGCCCGGGGTGCAGTCAGTGTTCCAGTTCATCCCAAAGGTGTTCAGCTGATTTGAGGTCAAGGCTCTGTGCAGGATACTCGAGTGAAACAGAATGACCAAATGAAGACAATTCATTAAGACAGTTTATGTGCAAACTTAATGTGCATTAAGTATTGTATTAACCACATGTAGGCATGCTGCTATAGGAAAATAATCAATGTGACGCAGACTGACTAGAAGCAGAGTCACTGTTACCACCATGAAGTTGATTATTTCCCTTTAACAGCAAGTCCTGAAGACTTTAATTATTTGTACACTACAGCAGTATGCCAATTATTAATTTTTTTGGTTACATTTATATCCATCCATCCATCCATTATCTATACCGCTTTATCCATCTGGGCGGAAGCTGGAGCCAATCCCAGCATCTTTGGGCGAGAGGCGGGGTACACCCTGGGCAGGTCGCCAGTCCACCACAGGG
>JAQQZU010000037.1:3704049-3721110 GCA_030068025.1 Parauchenoglanis punctatus | reverse complement strand
AACAGCATGTTTCTAGTTAAAAGCCACAAATAGATGAATCTTGTTCCAACATTTTGCAAACCTGTATGCGCGAAAGAGAAAGCAGAATATCCAGTGAGTTCACAAAGTCCCACAATGCAATGCTCTTTATACATTTGATATGTACAGCAAAGTGGATGTAGGGCATAAGTTCAGATGCAGGAACTGTGCAAATAAGTGTAGGGTTTTTTTTAGCGGATGCTCATATCACCACAGCAAGGAGTCAGACTGTTTAAGCCATAGATGTTGGAATGTCTGAGAACCTCTAATTCTCTAACCTCTAAATCTCTAATTCCCTTAATGGAGCAAGCAAAGAACCCTAAAGGTTTATGGATTGAACGTCTTCTAGTGATGTAGTAACTCTGCGATGGCCCGCCCATCTCATCCTGGATTATATTTCTGATTCCTGATGATGAACTGATTAGATTTTTAAATGAATCCAAACAGGGTCAAGGTCACAGCAAGGTCAAATGTCTTAAATAATTGTCATCCTCTTTGTTTTTGACTTTCCTCTATGATAGGACTAACCACTAATAAAATCTGAATACTGAATCAAACCCGGTGATGACATGAAAAGGGAACGACCTCCTTCACTTAAAGCATATAATGAGGATGTTTACTGATCAGACTCTGTGTGTGTGTGTGTGTGTGTGTGTGTGTGTGCATTAAAAGATTAGCAGAGAGCTGATCGAGGCTGACAGGAGGGAGTGACAACAGTTCACCATAATCCCCGAGTACACTTGCGCACTCCATCGCTCCTGTCCTGCACTGTGACGACTTGAGTAAGAAAATGAAACCAGCACAAGAGAGCAAGCACTCAGCTAACTGAACAACAATCCAACTCACAGCAGAGAGAGCAGAGCATGCTCAGTAGTTGCTTTTGGCTCAGCAAGTCTGCTTTTCAGCTGCAGTGAGAGCTGAGAGAGAGAGAGAGAGAGATAACGACAGACAGGGAGGGAGGGAGGGAGGGAATTAGACCCACTGACGGAGCAAGAGACCGAGGAGAGCGAGAGGAGAGAGAGGGATAAATGTTCCGATGGTGTGCACATTGTGAATTACACAGTCATTACAGCTCGCGTCCTTTTTCTTCCGTTTTCTGTCGTGCTCATTTTTATTTCCTCACTCCTGTTCTCGCACACGCTGTCAGATAAAGCCCTACCTGATAGCATCGAGGTACCATCTGGCGCAGTAGGGAGCCTGTTAGCGTCAGCGTCAGAGCTTGAAGCAGCTCTCGAATGGGACAGCACAGCAGGACGCAATCTTTCCTCTCCGGCTGCTCGCTGCTGACATGCAGCCTGACGAGAGGCAGCCGCTCGCCAGCATGTCCAGCACCACACGCTCTGCGCCGCACTCATGAGAGGCTTCAAACTCGCCTGGTAAGAACACGTGCGCTTGGAGCGAATTATTAATCCAGCAGCCTGTCAGTTGTATCCTTATCGAGGTCAATGTATGGATCAGAATAGGTGAAGCTAATGGAATGGAATTAGCTTTTTTCTAGGTGTGTGTGTGTGTGTGTGTGTGTGCGTGTGTGTGTGCCCTAGCTTGTAAAATGAAAGTCAGATATTTGATCATTCTGAATACGTACAGTTGGATATTGACTATTAGTCCTAATCTGCAAAAATAGTTCTGGTTCTGATAATGCTGATAAAGGAGACATTATTTCCATTTCCGGTGCCCTTTAAATATATCTTGCTGTGAAAGTAGGCTGTTCTTAGCCACATTTAGTAACTAGGTTCTGTAGCAGGCTAGAAAACTGGCAGCGTGCCAAGCTAAGGCTAGTCACGAGACCTTATTGCGATTTTCAGACTTTTTCTGGATCCAAACTGACAGCTGCAATTATGTTCTCCACTATCTCCTTTAACATTGATGTAAATGACAGTAGTCTGGCTTCACATCCTATTGGCTTGTGCATGATGATGTCATAGCGGGTTTTTGGACATGACAAATCTGTCTTGGCGTCGAACGTCCGTGAAGCGGAGAACATGCTTTTGAATGTCTCATAATTGTTTGTAGTCAATTAAAAGTTATTAAGTTGCTGTTTGAAGTAGTTATGGCTAATAATAAATTGGTCATCTACCAGTTCCCGCCCACCAGCCAGGTCTCCGGCGTAACTTGATAGCTAACAACAAGGCTAACTTATAAGACATGTGAAGCCAGCCAATCACATCTTTTAAAGCTAAGGTCACAGGTCAGTGTAATGTATTTGGAGGAAAGAGCTATCCACCCTCGTCTACATACATGAGTTCACAGACACCTGTGATTGGCACTGTGTGTGGGAGGGGCATATTTTCTCTTCCCTGTCAATCAAAGAGCACAGTCAATTTTTCCTTGCTTGACTTCTAGACATGAATGGCTGTATCATTGTCGGAAATTGGAACTCACAATCTTCCTATGACGGATCATACTGCACTTTTGACCACTAGGCTACCAAAATGAAACCAACCTAAGAAAAAATGCAGCAAGGTGAAGTTAAAGTAGCAATAATATCGTTAAATCCTTAATTCTCAGTGTTCTTAAAGCACTACATGCCTACACACTATTTGTCATCGAGGCAGTCACGTTCAGTCCTGAGCTCAGGATTCTGTCTGTTCAGGAACCCACATGGGTTTCTCCGGGTTCTCTCGGAGTTCTCCTGTTTCCTCCCACCTCCCAAAAACAACCGATGACTGATGAACCAGAGGCTGAAATTGTCTCTAGGTCTGAACGTGTGTCTGAACGGTGCTCTATGATAGACTGGCATCCTATCCGAGGTGTATTCCCGCCTATCGCTCAGTATTCCCGGGATAGATTCCTGATAGATCAGGATAAAGTGCTTACAGAAGATGAATGGTCGACTTGCCTGCTTTTTACACTACAGATATTGGAATTGTGAAATTTGGTTGTCCCTGGAGGGTCACCCACCATCACCTGGAATATATCCAGCTCTCCACAGCATCCCTTTCTTCTTCCCTCGCTTTCCTTTTTTGGCGCACTCGCTCTATCTCTGGCTGTCTCATTAACTCTCAATCTCTCACTCAAGCGCTTATCTCTCTGGCCCCATGTGAGATATTTTTAGTGGTGAATAGCAGGACGACTCAGAGACAAGCACGAAGCTTGATTTCTCAGCTTTGTTTTCCTTCTCCATCTGTCTCACCTTTTACAGTCATCCATCCTCCTCTGTGCTTTCGTGAGTGTCCCGAACAGTAGCGCTCTTAAGGTTCAGAGCGTTTAACTCTGTCACCATCAGATGTTATGTGTCAGAGTTCTGCAGCTGTTTGAAAGCTCAGTGCTCATCGGTATTGAAACCTCTGACGTTGGAGGCGAGATGTAGCTATAGATGTTGGCCTCAGGCACAGGGTTTTCACGCAGCACTCCTGGTCCTGAGCACGTTGATCAAGGAAAAATGTTCAGAGCTCAAGCATCCACTTGGGTGATGAGTGTCTTGAGTGCTTAGTTGCATAAAATTCTTGTAAATATATTCCTTGCTCTATGCATGTTGCTGGTGTGAAGAAGTTTCTTTATTATACAACTCTTACCTTTAAAAAGGTACCTGCTATAAGATAATGGATAACAGCAACTAACTTGTTTTGCGGATGCTCCACAACATTTAATGTAACTATAAATGGATAAAAATTATGACGTGTCATTCTTTAATTGATAAAAAAAAAAATATCGTCATTGGCAAATTGTCATGGTGTAAGAGGAATAAAACACTTCAAGACGTGCTGTTATAGGAAAATAATCAACTACTAATGCAAGGATATTCTGGGATGTGCCAAGAGAGCAGTACTTGCCATTCATTTAAACAAGAACAGTATGTTTATGGGTGATGGATCATGTAACATCCCATGACATAACCATGTGTCGGCCAATAGGAGACACCCAGAGGCGGAGCTACGGTCATTCACATGGATTTTAAGCATGATGGTAGAGAAACTAATTAATCTATGAAATCTAGCCAATCATAGTTCAGTCTTCAAGATTCAGACTCGCATCAGTTAGCGTTCAGGCTCAAAAAAATCTTTGACTCTTTGTGTTTTTGTCATATTCAACACACACACACACACACACACACACACACACATACACACACACACACACACACAACCTGGATATGATAAGGTCGGGTTGGAATTAGTTTTTGGCTCTGTTCTGACATTTCTGCTTTTCTTTTGCCGTTAGGATTTAGTTTCTGAGTCTCAGAGCTCCTTACACATGACAAGGCGCACAAAGCAAGTGTATATTAGAACTGTTGCAGTCCAGCAGTGAGAAATTTTAAGGGAAATGCACATATTGTCAAACACCCCCGGAATATGACACACTCATTCACGCTCTGGTGGCCTTGTTAAATCATATTATCACCTCCATCTGTCCTCCCTCGTTTATCTCAATTAATATCCTCATGAGTCTCTCTCGCTCTCTTTCTCTCTCTCTCTCTCTCTTTCTTCGTTGTCCCACATTATTCCTGGCCCAGCAGGAGGCTCTGATTGAAGACAGCAGGATTACTCTCTACGGACTTTTCTGTCCTTTCTTGCTCTCTCTCTTTCTCTCTCTCCTTTCACCGCCTGTCCCTCTAATCATCACTTGTACTTGAAGGCTCTTTTTGTCACATTAATTTCCCATGGGATGCCACTCTTCTTCATTCTTTCCTTTCTCTCTCCTGCTCTTTTCTCTCTCGCTCAAGTGCACCTGTGCATCTAAAATGCACCTAAGCTGTTGTCCGCAGCTGCCCGTGTGCTGCCCAGTGGACGTCTTGTGTTTTTGATGAAGTAAATGTTGCTGAAGTAAAGCATATTAAGCAGAGGCTAAGGCTGAGTGCACTAATGGCCTGTGTGTATGTCTGTGTGTGAATTACAATGAGTCAGCCGTATTGCTAACAACAGTCCTGGCCTTTCATTACATACATTCATTAACTGAGTAACAGTCAGGTCTTCGTTCTAGAGAAACAAAACGCCTGTATGTATTTTCTCAGAATTTAACCTGAGTGCTTTTAAGCAGGCACGGCAGAGCGTCCTCGTCTGTTTGCTCAGGATCACTCTGACATCACTGGAGCAGGTGAGCCTGCCGAGGCTGACCTGAGATTGACGAGTGATGAAGCTGTGTAGGCCAGAAAACACTCTATAATGTAAACTAGAGAAGGTGGTAATTATGTTGTGAACATTTTTTTAATATAATACAGTTTCAGATTTATTTTATTTTACAATTATTTTCCCATGATCATGTTATCTGGTGATATTTAGCTTTGACCTGTTACTCTACCTGGCACTGCATATGCTCCTTACATAGGATATACTGCAGCTTGTTATATTTGTAGAACCTACATAGTGACCCTTGTCATTTGAGATACAGCCACTTTTACATGAATGAATGATCAAGCAGACATTGCATACATCGGTAATTGTATTTTGTATAATGTAATATATAATTGTTGGTAATTATTATTTAAAAGGACAGATATAAAAAAAAAAATCTATGTCCACTACGTAGGTTTTCAGTCGATTGCGACCACGTGAATGCCCCTCGCTTACTCCTCCCTTTCCAAGCATGTGATGCGCAACATGCAGCGGAGTTACAGTTTCCAACATGAAGTTGATTATTTTTGAATAAAATCATGACCCAAAGTCTAGTATTTTTTCAAAAACATGTCATATTTATCCTGTTTATAGTTGCACTAAATGAAGTTATTTTCTGTCATCAGTTACATTCGAGCAGCATCATGAGTCTCTTTTATTTCCTCCACATTACAAATATATCTCCTTACAGGAAACTTTAATCAATGATTGGAAATTTCCTTCTTTATATCATTTTTTTTTTCATTAGCCTTGATTATTTTTAGGTAAAAACGAAAGCTCTTGGAACAGTAAAATGGCTTCAACCTACCGCAGTGAGTACAAAGGTCTCCTCTGCAGTTGAATGCACACGGGAAGCTTTAGAAAAGCTGCTGAATCCGGGTTTTTCAAGCAGAAACACTTGTTTTTTCAGGTCACACACACGCTTGACTTTCAGTTTTGTTCTGTTGTTATTGTCGAAGGTTCGTATTCGAGTGAGATGCACGTGCTAACCTCCCGCCACGAGATGATGAGAACGCACGAACACGTCGAAGCGCGAGGTCACGTTGGCCGTGTGCTGTGCTTTCTCATCGATCTTCAGTCGATACTCAATCTTTGCAGAGGCAGAGTTAACCTATAGAGAAGCCTGTGATGATGACAGCTGGAAAAAATACATTTAGGTCACTTATACAACAGGGTCCAGGGTTCACATGCCGGTCCAATGTCACATTAAATGACAAAAATCTATTTTGTTGCATTTCTTTTAACTAAATAGAGCCTAAGAGCTGAATTTAAGGCAGCCAAAAACTGATGTTTTTTCGGGATTGTGGTCTAGCAGGAAGCCGTGCGTTCAAGGCTTAACCTGCCAGCTGTTATTGTCTTTCCTGAAGCAGAAAGTCACTTATGTAATATCTTGCCTTGACATGTGGTTAGGCTTCATTGCTCACATTAAACTCACACTCATTCCGCATGAACACTATTGTTCTCTCGATATCTCTGCCTTGCTCTTTCTGTGTACCTGAGTCATTGACACTTTTAGTCAGTATAGTTATTCTCATCTAACAGCGTGCCATTCATTTCAACTCTTTTTTATTTTTTTAGTGTTTTTAACAATAGACATCGTCACGAAGCAGCTTTACAAAAATCCGGTTGTAAGGCCACAGTGGCAAGAAAAAATGAGATGAAACATTGAGAGGAACCAGACCATACTGAATGCTGTAGATTTGCACCTCAAGCTGCTGCTGTAATCATAAACACTGTGCTCATCTCAGAACTCTCTGCTCGGACCGAGCGTACCCGTCGTACTGTTTGGCTCTACTCTTCTATACTGTAATGGTTTATAATCTGATATCAGTTGGAAGATGATGGTGTCTGGTTCCTCAAAAGGTTTCTACATCTTCTCAGGAAGTTTTCCTCACCACTGTCGTGTCTAACTAAATCCACATCCAGATCTGCTGTGTGACCGACCAGAATAAAAAATGAAATTGAATTGTACCATTCTTTGTCTGATTGCCAAATGGCTTCCTGTTCATTATTTATAATTTCTACGTAGGGAATTACATAATAGCATTATGCACCCTACGGAGTGCGCTATATGACTTCCATAGCAACCGCCCAGGATTCTACCAGAAAAACAGCTAAATATAATGTGTTATACCACAGCGTGGTTGAATTCTCAAATCGGATCAGTAAGATGGCGTGCGTTATTTTTGTTTAACGGCACGGCTGTATACGATTACATGGCTGTATTTTGAGCAAAAGGTTGACATTAAAGGTGCAGTCATTGATTCCGTTCTGTGCGTGTGCTGAAAACAATCTGTAAACAAAGAAAGAGGCTCGGACCAAGCCAATCAGCAACACGGGGAATATTCCAGCCAATCATTGGACAGGGGCAAGGGGAGGGGGGAAAGACAGGGGGTGCCGTTGTTAGTGTTGTTGCCTTGGCCGTGAATGTGGGGGCGGAGCTTCTGAAGGAGCGCTGGGAGCACCGGGTGTGTATTTGTTTGAGTTCAACTATAAGCAATCTTTCTCTAGAATCTATGACCCCACTTTAATGCACTCATTCGTATACTGTTTCTATAGTAACAGCTCATACTCAGGGGTGGACTACAACGTGTTGCTGTTTAACAAAAATAAATATATAAATGTTGAGGCGGTGAAGTTTTTATTTAGAAGACATTTATTTAATATTTATGGAAGGAGTCCCGAGTGTCAGCACTCTCTAAGATTCCCAACACAGGAAAGTGTTCAGGATAGATGAGTTTGCACTTCTCTGTAAAATGTCAAGCTGCAATTTGTGTGTGTGTGTGTGTGTGTGTGTGAGAGAGAGAGAGAGAGTGAGAGAGAGAAATGTGATGCTTGTGAGGGAACAATGTAACTGATAAGAGGAACTAACTTGTCTGTCAGACATTTCACAGATCACAAATTTCAGCAATCGTTGTGGTATAAGCGGAATAACCCTCTCCAGACTGTGCAGTTATATAAAAATAATCTGCTTCAGGGTGGTAAGAGCACTCCGCTTTGTGTCGTGCCGCATGACATGGAATATTTTTGCATAAACACATGGTCTGTTGTGTGATATTCCTTACCTAAAAGTGTATTCTTTTCTTTCTCTGTGTTTAAGATTTCACTAGGATTCAAATGTATCCCTGTTATAAGTACTCTGCTTATGTACTGAATATACAGTAGAGATACTAATGCTTGACAAGAAATAGCACTGAGATGGTTGTCTTGTTTAAAAATAATCTCAAAGTATAGCTGAGTCTTTGCTTTTACTGCCAGGTTCTCCGCACTTTATTTTTAAGGTTCATATGTTTCCTGTCTAATGTCTCTCTATAGTGTCTTTGGCAGCTTGTATGTGTCTGCTTCTGTCATGTTGCTCTTTGTAGCTCATAGGTCATGCTTTATTGATCTCTCTCACACACACACACACACACACACACACACAAATGTACAGCAGAAAGGGGCTGACTAATAAATGCCATCCTCTGACTGAACACTGTCACAATGTGTTTATTGTGAAATCTGATATCACAATAAGAACAGCAGCTCTTTGCCTCTAACTCAGAGTCCCTCGTGCCCTCAGTTGAACTAAACCGCTTGGGCCTTATTTTGGATTTTCTTTACACATGAAGTTGAATGCAGTTTCGCTGTGTGTCGCCGCTGATCGATGATCTTGGCTGACCCTGATGGGCCTTCGTCCACGTTAGGACATGCTGGAACAGGGTGGAAGGGATAGAAGGATGGAGGGAAGTGGAATCGGAAGCATAACATTGGCAGTAGAGACGGAGGGATGGATAGAAGGGAAATTGTGAAGGGGAGGGTTGGTTCCGCTCTGTCCAGCAGGAGGGTGGAGAATAAACGGACGGTTGGCATAAGGACGGGCATAAGGGGCTGGCTGCGCTCCCGTATCCCAGCTCCCTCTGGGCACTCATACAGCATTCACATTGCCTGAGGCAGGGATTTCACTAGGCACACACACACACACACACACACACACACACACACACACACACACACACATTGAATATTTAAACTCCTCCTTGTTTACCAGCATATTGTACTTTAATTGCAACTCCAGTGAACTGTGTGTTTGTATGTGTGTACATGCGTGTGTGTGTGTGTGTATGGGTGGGTGGGTGTGTGTGGGTGTTAGAGTTCCCGAGTATCTCTTCACTAGAACACATGTTCTAGAGATATGAAATATGCTTTAAAAATGACACGTATTATTCATTCATCACTTCATTTGCCTTCAGTAACTTTTAGTTATTTATTATTATTTAGTAATAGTAATAATAATAATATAGAAGTGGCAGTAGTGGTGTTAGTAGTAGTAGTATTATTGCACTAGTACATGAAATATGCTATATAAATAAAGTGTATTATTCATTCATTCATTCATTTATCTACAGGAGCTGTTTTTATTGGTATTGGTAATAGTACAAGGAGTAGTGTTAGTATTAATACTAATATTAGCTGTAAGTAGTAGTAATAATAGTAGCAGTTGTAGTAGTTGTTGTATAAATAATAGTAGTATTAGTATTTGTAGTATTCTTGTTATGGAGACACTGGAGACGGATGTAAATGCAAAGTTTTTATTAATGTCCCAACACAAAACACAACCTGTTAGTCATGAAAACTGATCCAACAAAACATATACAACCCAGATATTTAACTACTAACCAATCACCAAACAAACCACAGACAGGAGTGTGCCAATTATGAACATGACCACCCACGGCTGTCGTGTCCCCGGGTCGCAATGCACTCTGGGACATAAAGTCCAGAAACATTCACATACATACATACATACACATACATGAGTCACAGTACAGGGATTATGATTTGACTTTTCCATGATATTTAAAAGCAATTGTAAATTAATTACCAAAAAATGCAACATTTATTTTCCTGTACTATATCAACTTAAATATTTCTATTGTTAAATTAAAAATATACTTTTGTTTCCTTTTCTTGATAGCCAACAGTTATTATTTACAAACACTTATAAGGGTTGGAGTGAAATATAATAGCCTATTAACTCAAATATTCCTTATATTAAAAATATAAAATATATATAAAAAAAATGTAATTAAAAATGTAAAAAGCTTACACATAAAACAACTACCTCCATTTGCTTCTCTTTTGTTTAGCTTTTGGCAGTCTGTAAAAATAAAGCTCTGATTTCCTGTTTAATCTCTTTGCAAATGAGCACAAAAGCTCTTTCCCGTTTTTTGTTTGTGTGTTTTCGCGGCATTAGAGCTGACAATCAGCTAGCTTTTTGTAGTTTATAGTAGTAGTAATATTACTTTGTATGACCTGCAGCTGTTATATCCTAGCCAAGCCTCTGTCATAAGTCAGCACAGCTACGTTGTATGGCTGCATTGCATTCTGAGCCTTTAAGCTGAAAAATGAGTCAATAAAGAGGCTTTTGTTTTTTAGGCTTATGTTTGAGATTGCTGAAACTTTTTTGGTCCTATTAAATGCCACCATAACAGTGCCAGTATGTGTAAGTGTCGCTCTGTGACATCCGCACTACAGTGAAACTCTTCTCTCTCACTGGAATAATGAAAATCTATCACCAACCAACACATTAGCACCAAAATTGTTAAACTAATTCAGAATAAACATACTTAATGTGTTGGAGTGTGACCTTTTCCTTTAAATAGTCACAGTTTGAATGTGTGTGTGAAAGAAGGAAAGAGGAACCAGAGATGAGACTTCATGCTGCTTTATTACCAACTAGATGTCAGACCGGCTGTCTGTTCTCTCAGCCTGTGCTGAGTGACGTTGTGATGTTTGTGCATCTGTGCATGAGTGTGTGAGCGTGCACGCATGTGTGTGTGTGTGTTTGTTCTCACAACCTTCTGTCTCAACTTGTCCTGTCATTCAGAACTCCAGCACTGTGTGTGTGTGTGTGTGTGTGTGTGTGTGTGTGAGAGAGAGAGAGAGAGAGACAGCCTGTGTTGCCATGGATACAGTATAGCCGCCGTAACACTGCTTTGCTGTAACATTGCGTACTTCCAATTCATTCCCAAGCCAGGTTGTCATGGCAACATGGTAAACAACCTCAAAGAAGTATCATACAATCAGAGGAAGGGAAGAGAAGCCCAGAACAGGGCCACAGTATCGCCACACACTCACATTAGATTCTGGACTCATGCATGCACTGTGAACAGAGGTGTGGAAGAGTACCACTAGACCAACTAAGAGAGAGAGAGAGGAGATGTTTGCCATTCTAAGTTCATGGTAGTAGATTTAAATGTATAGATGTGCACTGGCAGCACTGTCAATCTGTACGACAGGCTAAGCAGAGAGTGCTTTGACTCTGCCATTTGATTTATCTGTTGATTTAAGCTTTTAATGAAATTGCTCCTTGAAACCAGTCCAGCGAAGACATCTGAGAGCCTAAATCACACTGAGTGACGAGTGTGTTTTGAGGGATTGCTCAGACTCTACAGCGCAACCGGAGCCTGAGGTGATAACTCATGGACTGAGTGTGTGTGTGTGTGTGTGTGAGTCGTTGTTACACTCAGAACCCAGGAACATTATCAGCATACCTTTTCCACTCCATTCTCAGTGAGAGAAATTTTCTCATAACGCACCTTCGTAACACACTTTCATGGTTTATTTTGTAACAAGTCTTCGTAACACATCTGGGTTTATTTTGGAACCCAATTTCAGGGTATATTTCATTACACACCTTTGGGGTTTATTTCGTAACACACCTTTGGGGTTTATTTTGCAACATACCCTCAGGGTTTATTTCATAACACACCTTCAGGCTGTCATTTGTAACACATCTTAAGGGCTTATTTCATAACACACCTTCAGGATTTATTTCATAACACAGTTTTGGAGTTTAATTTGTAACACACCTTCAAAGTTATCATTCATCTGATGGAAAATTGAATCCTTATTGGAGAGATATTTATTTAACATTATTAGAGTGTCAGTGCTGTGTAACTTTCAGCGGTCTTTCAGAACTAATTTTGAAGAAAGCTCAAAAATGTCTTCCAGTCAGAGAGCGTCACAGTTTCTTGGTAACATGACAAGAAGGTGTGGGACAAATGATCAATACAGGAATATATCTTATTACTTCCTCTTGCAATATGTTATCGATACACTGGTGCTAAATATCGATATTTTTATTAAAAACCTGGAGGCAGTCTAAACGGCTTCCCCTGCCAGTTTGACTTACCAGAGTCACTATTTCATCATGGTGGTGCTTGTCAAATGAATGAGGCTTAAAAAAAGCGGGTGAAAAAGAAAGAACGTGAACAGGTAGAAAATGGCATACAGTACAGATATTTTATAGTGCATTTATATGTCTTTTTCTATAAATAAATACATAATTCCAGCTTTTTTGGCTGTATCTTCAGATACACAGATATCTTTATGTATTGTTGATAATTGTCTTGCAATGCATCAGGTATTAATGAATTGCTGTATTGTGATATCAGTGTTATCAACGTATCGTGATGGTATCATATCTTTGGTCAGTGTGTGATTCCCACCTAATGACAAGCTGCATTTGTTTTGTCTCATTATTGTCATGAGAGAGAAAAAAGAGGCTGGTGAGGAAACGGCTGCTATAACGTAAGTGAAAACAGGATCATTTGACTGATGAATATACTGAGTGAATAGAAAGATGGAGGAACAAACAAAAATTTGGAGAGACAGCCATGAGGATGGATGGATGGATGGATGGATGGACATGGATGAACAATTGAACAGATGCATGAACATCTAAGTAGATTTGTGTACGGTGGTCTGTTTAATGAATGGATGAAGATGGACAGTAAAATGGATTCATGATAGACAAATATATGGCTGGATGGATAGATGGATGAATGGATGGATGGAAGAATAAATGTAAAGATGAATGGATGAATGTCAAAGGACAGTCAATTGGATTGATGGATGGAAGGAAAGATGGAAGAACATGGTTAAACACATGAATAGCAAGATGGAGAGCTCAGCAGATGATGGATTTGCGTATGGATAGACCGTTCAGTGTTTAGATGGATGTGAGGACGGGTGCATTGATGGAGAGTGGATGGATTGTTTGGATGGATGAATGATTGAATTGGATGGATAGATGAATTATTAACATAATGAGGGAGAGAAAAGAACAAAGGCTGGTGTTTAACACTGCTATAACATATAGCAAAAACAGGAGTTTACTTTTTTCCACAACATTAAATGTAACTATAAATGGATAAAATGTACATCATGTCATTCTTTAATTAAGTTTACTGCAAAATGTATTAGCTAAACATGTAATTGTTATATAGTTATTGGATTATAATAAGCTTCAGGGTGGTAACTAACTCTAATTCAGCATGTCGATGATTATTTTCATATAACAGCACAACTCCAAGAAATTTATTCCTTGCTTACATTTCCATCTGATATGTCTATTAGAAAAGCACTTACATTGTACTGCATGTAACTGTAAATCCCACACAGAAAATGAATCGCCTACTCTCATTAATTAAAGTGCCAATCATTTATGTGCGTGTGTGTGTGTGTGTGTGTGTGTGCGTATTTGTGTGTTTAGATTGTTGGTTTGGCCAGTAGACTGTAAAGTGAACTGAAAGTGAATGATGTCAGACCAGCTCCTTTCATCAACTTTAAATTATTAACGAGCCAGTGGGCACTTTGCGCCAGCCAGATCTCCCTCTTTTTCTCTCTCGCCCTCTCTTTGTTTTTGTCCCCTTCGTGCTTTCGCTTTTCGGCTCGTCCGTAGAGCACGTTCTGCACCGTCGAGGGTCCGTCGCTCTCAGTTACGCACCATTTCTCTCCCGCACACACATGAACACGTACACAGACACACAAGTGTACGCGGAGATGCAGAGCGATAGCGAGAGGGAGGCAGAGAGACAAGAGCGCGAGGGAGAGAGCAGCCATTACCATGAGGACTAATAGAGCGACTCTGGCACAAATGGAGCAGCGCTGAGAGCTTTTCTTTAACACCTCCATCTTCCTGTTGTGGAATGCTCCCTCTCTCTTTCATCCTCTCCTCCTGTTCTCTGTCTGTCAGCTGCTTCTTCCTGCTTAGAGATGGCGAGCACAACAACGCCGTGATACATGGCAGCCAGGTTAGTGTGGAACGCAAGGGTTTGTGTTTAGGGCTGTGTGCTGTTTTCATGCATCTAAATGATGTACGTGTGTGTGTGTGTGTGTGTGTGTGTGTGTGCGTGTGTGTGCGTGTGTGTGTATGTAATGATATAAGAAAAAAAATAGAAATGGGTGCATGGTTAATTTGGTGTGTGTGTATGTGTGTGTGTGTGTGTGTGTGTGTGTGTGTGTGTGTGGTTGGGGATAAGTATGTGCCACACCCTGCACCCACACTGTACTTTAGGATAATATAGACACAACCCACAGTTGCATCCACTGTTTGTTGTGTCCGTTGCCCCTCCCACAGTAAACAGCTAGGATCTGTCTTCTGCAATGTGTGTGTGTGTGTGTGTGTGTGTGTTTGTTTACCTGGTGTTAGTTTGATCAGGTATAATGGCAGCAAGTGGAATCAGTAAACATGCAGACTGGTGTGTTGGTGGAGGGGAAGAATGTGTTGGAGAAGATACACAGATGCATATATAATAAGGATTTTCTTGTTGTTCATGCATAAATAATGAGGAGTCATCTGATATTGATGCATATGTAATGAGGATTTACCTGTTGTTGGTGCAGGTGTTTTAGTTTTTGTGTATACTGTCTCATACACAAAGCTCTTTGAACTGTGTATATAGCAATACAATGTGTGAGTGTGTATGTGGCTTTGCTTGTGTGTGTGTGTGTGTGTGTGTGTGCGTGTGTGTTTTGAGAACGAGAGCGATACCCTGGCAGATGGTCATGATTCAGGCTTCTTGTCATGGAAACGTCACTGATCTGAAACCACAGAGACAGAAAGTTTGGGAGTTCCGAGCAGCAGTGTAAAGAGCGGCAGTGTTACAGTGATATAAGGATATGATGAGACACTGTGAGAGACTGACTGCTGCAGGTGTAGAAGTGTGAGGTGATGGGTATTGCAGCAGGTGACTAGCACAACGTTGTTGTGATGGATGGATGGATTGATGGAGGAATGGATGGATGGATGGATAGACAGTTGGATGGATTGATGGTGGATAGAACGATGGACCATTAGTGATTGTGTAATGGATGGATTGATAAATCATTAAAAATGAACAGAAAAATGGATTGCTGGATGAATGAAATGATGTCTAGAGGTATAGATTGTCTGATGACTGTTGGGAGAATGGGAGGATGAACTAATAGGTATACAAATATTTAGAGTGATAGATTGATGGATGGATGAAAATGTAAATGGATGAAGGGATAGATGAATGTATTGATAGACAGTCAAGTGGATGGATGGATGGATGGATGGATGGATGGACAGGTGGATGGGCAGACAGACAGGTGGATGGATGGATGGATGGATGGATGGATGGATGGATAGATGGACAGGGGGATGGGCAGACAGACAGGTGGATGGATGGATGGATGGATATGATGGGCAGGGGGATGGGCAGACAGACAGGTGAATGGATGGATGGATGGATGGATGGATGGATGGATAAATGTACAGGGGGATGGACAGACAGACAGGTGAATGCATGGATGGATAGATGGACAGGGGGATGGGCAGACAGGCAGGTGGATGGATGGATGGATGGATAGATGGACAGGGGGATGGGCAGACAGACAGGTGGATGGATGGATGGACAGGAGGATGGGCAGACAGACAGGTAGATGGATGGATGGATGGATATATGGAAAGATGGATGATAAACGGATAGTAAGATGTATAAAGTGATGTTCTAAGTGATGAACTGAGTGAGGTTTGAGAAGCTCTGCATGCTCCTCTCTTGCTTCTTTGATTCTTCATTACAGCTTTAAGAGCAGCTCGTTTTCTCTGTGTCGGCCCACCCACCCACACTTGCTATCATTTGTGTGTGTGTGTGTGTGTGTGTGTGTGTGTGTGTGTGTGTGTGTGTGTGTGTGTTTGTTTGTTTGTTCGCTATACTCATCCCCGTCTTGCAGTCTTCAACTGAAACTCCACTAAACCCACCCAATTCTTCTGTCTGTTACCATGGAAACACCCTCACTTTTCGACTACAGCTTACTACTGTGTGTGTGTGTGTGTGTGTGTGTGTGTGATCCTTGTTACTGTACATTTTGTTGCTTTACTGTGTAACCTGATAACTCTTCTCCACACTCTGCAGTACTGAGCCTCTTTCAGGTTAGATTCTTTTGTGATGTATGAAATTGTTTGTTACCGAAGCAGTTATGTAAGAAGGTGTTCTCAGTATGACGTGTTTTGTAGCTAATATTCGTCCTTCATCACCTTCCTCTGTGTGAGCTGTCCTACAGTCTGTGGGTGCCATAAAAGATGCTGGAGGAACAAATGTGTGTGTGTGTGAAAGCGAAAGAGCAAGAGAGAGAGAGAGAGAGATATCCGTGCTCCAGACAGACCTCGTGCAGCGGGAATATTAATGCATTCTGTTCTGTCTCTCACTATTCCACATGCTTACAAAACAGAGAGTTCACAGCTCTTACACACACACATACACACACACACACAGCATCCTTTGGGTCACTTTAGTATAATATATGAGAACTATCTTTTATTGATCTATGTTTACTGAAGTTTAACTCTAAAGTAAATTCCACAAACCCCCTCATTATGGATTTATTTCATGAACATTATTTAAATATGTTAAATAATATCTTTAGGAGCCATAGAGCTTTCTGTTCCTGAACTTTCCACTGAAAGAATGCATTAGGTTTATGTTGACTTTGGTTCTTGGACCCCTAAATATCTCCATCACATCCATCACTGTAACAAAATGAAAGTTACTAGAGTTACTAGAGACTAGAGGTGCCACTAATTGTGTCACATGTGATGAATATATATATATATATATATATATATATATATATATATATATATATAAAAATAAAAGACAAAAAAATAAATTTTGATTTCTAGAGACACTAAAAATCTATC
>JAQQZU010000037.1:3690491-3701076 GCA_030068025.1 Parauchenoglanis punctatus | reverse complement strand
CCCACGCATGCACGGGGAGAACATGCAAACTCCGCACAGAAAGGCACCCTGGGTGACCCGGGGATCGAACCCAGGACATCTTGCTGTGAGGCGACAGTGCTAACCACCGCACCACCGTGCCGCCAAAATATAATTTTTCTTTATTAAAAAGAAAGCAGAGGTTCCCAGTCCTGTGTGAAATCAGATCAGTGTATTTTAGCTTAAAATGAAATAATCTGAGGAGTCGAAATATACTGTAGCATCTGGTCGTGGTCTTGATTGGTACACACACACGTGAACAACACTGTCAGTGTGTGCCTGTCCATGTACTGCTGAAACACTAGAGAGGTTCAGCGCTCATGACATTGGCTGATTGTGATGTAAGAAGTTACATAAGGTGTACTGAGTGGCTGATTCAGCTCTGAATGAAACTGGAGAAGGTGTTTGCCATCTGTTGTGTTTGGGAGGGTAAGAATGAGCAACGGGGTTACAAAACAGACATGGAGTGTGTGTGTGCGTGTGTGTGTGTGTGTGTGTGTGTGTGTGTGTGCGCACACACGCATATGTGGTTTGAATGAGGATCCCAGAATGTGGAAGAAAAATTCAAGTAAAAACACCTTCCTTTAGTAAATGCTTAGTAGACAGAGAACAGATACAGTATTATAAGATGCCTATAGCTGATATACAGACGTCTGTTTCTTCCTTGACATGATTTCATACAATTGAGTGCAAAAGTCTGGACACCCTTAGGATAAAATGAAGATAAAATCAATGACCGTATGTATAATGTTGACAGATTTTCCCAATTTTTTAATAATTTTGTAACCTTTTAGCATTACATCAATACGTTACATCAAATTGACCAATCTTCTTGGTGGGTCTGTTAAAACTTTACCTCTAGAGTCTAGAGATCAAGAAACTTTGAGCAAAACTTTCACGTTTATCATATTAGATTGTTGTGTTCTTATACGATACGGCCACATATTTCAGCTTTTTTCGGGCTTTTAATAAAATTGGGGGGTGAAAACTTTTACACATCACTGTATAATATAGGTTAATAATAGGTACACATGACCCAATTCGTGTTTATTTGACTTTCTGTGGGAGAAAAAAATATATACGAACAATTGATTAGCTAACTCACCGGGAAAAAGTAACTTGTGCTGCTCAGAAACTGGTTGATGAGGCTAAGTGGTAGCTAACATGATATAATATCATGTATGTTAAGCTAGTCAGCTATTTAAGTGCATTGATCCAGACTAAAGCAAAGGCCCTCGACAAAACCTTAGCAAGACTTTTGCCAGCGTTTCAGGAATGAGCTGTGTTGTCATGTCTTCACATTGCACGTAAAAGGTATTATTCCAGTCCGGTTAGTGTCTTTATTTTCTCTTTATGTCTTTAAAACCACAAGGTCGCAGATGTGCGCGCAGCTTTATCCACCTGGCAACTAGCAATAAAAAGCTAATATTCCAGGCATGACTCTACTTGACGCAAGCTGTGTGTGTGTGCGTGTGCGTGCGTGAGACTGCATGTTCATGTTCTGTATATTTTGTATATTATAACCTTGAATTTTGACTGGTTATTATAACACACTTTTTAAAAATTTGCTGAGAATTTGATTTCATATAGGAATCACAGTTTGAGATTTCTTCCCACATTTCCAAAGTATAAGTCATTTTTGGAAAAACATATATAGCTTATATAGTATATGGTATAATGCAGTGCAAATTCCCCTCCCTCTCTCTTTCCCTCCACCTTCTCTCCATCTCTCACATTTGTTCTCGCTCTCTGCAGCACTGCCAGTAATTCGACCCGGAGCAGTCCCGCTTGCTCTCCGGTGTTGCGGAAACGCTGTCGCTCGCCCACGGTGCCGAGTCTGGAGGGAGAGAACATGGTGGAGAAGGGCTCAGAACACTCCGACACCTCCAAGTCGCCCTCTACCCCAGAGCAGCTGGTCACCCGCACGTACTCGACTCAGTCCACACGCAGCAGCTCTAAAAACTCCAAGGTGAGGAGATGTGCTTGTGCAGCCAGACCGCCTAGATCCTCTGCTCCATAGCAGTGCAGAAGCTTCATCTAGCAAAAAACAAATATATTCTCCTTAACTCAATGTACTTGGTGTGTGTTTGCATTCAGTTTAAATTTTTCCTCTTTTATTAGCCCATATACGTGTTTTGTTTTTATTTGTGCTACGTTTCTATGGAATTTGTTACACAAATATGTGCTGTCCTTATTAGTATGAGCTGGAAATTAGATTTTGAGTTTTTCCTTCCATCCATCCATCCATCCATCTGTTAATAAGTGTGTACAATGTCTACACACCCCCGACACCTGGCCCTTCTGTGTCCATCAACCTGTTAGCCCTGCCCTTACTACCCACAATCCATTATTCCGCAGAGGAGTTAATGCCACAAAGCATTAACTCCTCTGTCCTGAAATCTTAATATATTAACCTAAAGTAGATTAATGTACACTTTGCAAATGTAACTACTGTCATCCGAGCTGCTGTTATAGAAACACAATCAACACCTTCTGCAGAGTCAAGCAGAGAGCGGGACTGAAACGCCTGCTGATTGCATGGGACTGCCAGGTGAAGCAATCTGTGCAAGTAGCCTCTTATAATCACAGTCATGCAGAATCTCACCCACTGACCTGGCTACAGTCTTGACCTCCAAAACATAGTGAACACTTTTCCTGTCACTCAGGCTTTTCAAACAAAACAGCACTAGTTTTAATGTTATCATAATAAAATAAAATTAGCTTATTAGCATGACTGGATAAAACAAAAGTGGAAATAGAAGGAATGGATGGATGGATGGATGGATGGATGGAAGACAGGCTAATTGGATTATCAGGTGGGTGGATGGATAAATAAACATAGTATAAATAACTGAATAGATGTTGGAGGGCTGGATGAACGAACGGACAAACGGATGGATGGATGGACAATGGATGGAAGGCTGATGAAAAAGACTGCTTAGACCTCGCCATTTGTGCACCAATGAAAGTCTGCCTACGGTTGGATGGATGGATGGATGGATGGATGGATGGATTAACCATTAGATGAATTCAGAGCTGAGTTGAGGGATTGAGGGATAGAAGGAAGGATGGATTGATGGATTACTGGCTCAAAGGATAAACAGTTAGATAGATGAATATATAGACAGGCTGATGGATGGATGGTTGAATTAATAAACAGACAGAGAAGTGCATGGATGGATGGATGGATGGATGGATTAACCATTACATGGATGGAAAGCTGGGTGGAGGAAGGGATGAATAGAATGATGGAAATGGCTACACAGATGACCAGGCGAATGGAAAAATAAAGGTTTAGATGTCTGGATAGATGGAAGTCTGCCTACATGCACCGGACAGATGGATGGATGGATGGATGGATGGATGGATGGATGGGGAACTGGGTTGAGGAACATTTGGGTGGAAGGATGGATGTTAAGAGCAATTAATTAATCCTGTCATTTTCCATGCTTGACTTTTTTTTAAGTTTTAGTTTTTTCTTCTTTTTTCCTTTAATTTCAGTTCTTCTTTTCTTTTGCCTCTTCATTCAGTGTCAGGCTCAGATAGTAAAATCTCTGTGATATAAAAGTGACTCTTTGCTTTCTCTTGCACTTTGTCTTGTTGTCATTCTGTTTTTCTGTTGCATTTTTTTCTGATTCCTTTCTTCTTCTCCTCGCTGCATGCTAGTCTCACAAGCGACTGTCCAAAGTAAGCATTTCTCTTTTCCATTGTTTGTTTATGTGTCCTTCATTACACGCTTGTGTGGTTGCACACAAATGGCTGCTAGTCAAATTTGTTGCATTACACAGCACACACGCACGTACACACACACACACACACACACACACACACACACACTTGTATGTATTGTATGTCTATGTGAATGTGTATTCCCTGTTTTGTTTTGGTTTTGTTTTTTTATTTGTGTGTGCGTGTGTGTTTTTGTATGTGTGTGTATTGGCTTTCTATAATTGTTTGCATCTGATTGATTCCTCCTGAGATTGCAATTTTTATTTGTTAAAGAATGAAATGCTGTTCTTTTATCCATGTATAGGGTTTTTTTTTGTTATTCAGTTAATAACACAAATTAAAATGTAGTTTACAGAGGACTTGCAAAGCACAATGTTTACTGTTCAGAAGATCCAAAGCTCTGACACTGGAGACTCCTTCCATTAATGTTAAAAAAAACATTTTCTTACAGAAAACATCTCCATAATCACCACTTACAAGCTTTCTTTGTTAAATAGCAGGACATTTTCTAATCCGTTTATATGGTGCATCAGCCGTATAAGTCCCTGTGCCGTTGCTATAGAAACGATTACATATTTAGAGCGATTGCATTAAAATAAACAGTGAGATTTGAATTTCAACCAGCAGAGCTGCTGTTATTGAAAGTTAATCAACTCCTTCTGACCAACCAGAGCTGAGAATTCAGCAGCGCTGCGGTATAAACAGGTCATTACAGTGTGTAGTAGTGGTTGGGCTTTTCCTCAGTGTAGCGTTTTCTCAGTGTTCGGTAGAACATGGCTGTTTCTGAAGCA
This sequence comes from Parauchenoglanis punctatus, assembly GCA_030068025.1. Classification (NCBI taxonomy): domain Eukaryota; kingdom Metazoa; phylum Chordata; class Actinopteri; order Siluriformes; family Auchenoglanididae; genus Parauchenoglanis; species Parauchenoglanis punctatus. The sequence continues at coordinate 3,696,538 of JAQQZU010000037.1, read as the reverse complement.
CAGTGCGGTTCGCTTCAGTGGACTTCCACCATTACGTCGACACACAGAGCAGCCGCCCACCCACCGCTACAGCCTTCCAGCTCTTACTGCAAGGAAACACACCGTTCGTTCTCTCACACACCCGCTTCATACCTGTCTTTCATTCTTGTATGCTGTATCGCTCTGTCTCTCTTCTTCCTTTCTTTATGTAACACACTCGCACAGTGATGCACACATTGTGTTCCATATGTGTTCGGAAATCAAATGCCTGTCACCGTACATTTCGCTGTCACTGTTGTTAACAGCCACTCTTTCTCTTTTCTGTTCCGTCTGTTGACTTCATCCTGTCTTCACTTCATCTTCAGTATGACAGACTAAACCTGATCAAAGTAAGCATTGCTTTTGTATCATTTCACCTCTGATCCCTTCGCTGCCTCTCCACTACCCTACAGCAGAGCTCAACAGTGAGCAATGTATAGTTGTTTCATTCTACAGGTTTGTCCAATCGGTAATGAAGGAGTCTGTGGTGAAACACAGCACCACAACAGGAGAATTAGCCCAAGCTAAAACCACTGAAAGTGAAGAACAGCTCAACTAGAACAATATGATATGAAACACGAAATTACTTGTACGCAAGGGGTGCAATGCAATGACACCGTGTCTCTATCTGTTTGGCTCAAATAGTCTTCTTATGTGTTTTTGGATTAAAACATGGCATCCACCAGTGGTAACCATCCCTGTTCCTGGAGATCAAGCTTAATGCAGGTTTCATCTCCAACCAAATTCTAACACATCCAGAACCTCTGGTGATCATCTTTTTTCTGGCAAGCTTTTAAGATAATAATAATAATAATAATAATAATCATATTATGCATATACTATAGAATAGTCGACCTTCTAGTTATATCTCTAGTTGTATCTGTTTACAAAACATTACCTGTTCATTCCAAATAATATATTTATATTTTGTTACCTTACTGTTGTACCCAAAACTATAATCTATACTGTATTTATAAAGCCGTACAACTGTCACATTATTTGCAATGATTTATAAACAACGCAGAAAAGACAATAGTCCTGTGTCCTTCTTCTCTGCTTAAAATGAATGGTTCTAAAGGAATGAGTCATCTCATCCCTGGCTGGTTTGTTTCCAACTTTTTTATTTAAAGATTAAAAGTGTAGAGAAAATGAACTGCAGATGCTGAAAAGTGTACTGTCACTGTTCAGCACGGTCGAACCTTCCTGCTCACCAGTATAACGTCCTTTTCATCTGCGTGTCTCTGTCCTCAGTGTGTCTCTGTCCTTCTGTGCGTCGCTCATAAGCATATGTACGTTCACTCACATTATCTCTTTCTGCATCAGTCAGCAGGCCTTCTTCCTCTCTCGTCCTCCCTCTCTCTCTGTTTCTCACCTCGTTTCGGTGCCAGAGCTCCTCAGAGGAAACCAGCTCATGTTTCCACTGCACTAGGAGCCAAACAGTGAGAGTTTACACTGGGCTCCAGTACTCTAATCGTCAGGATTTTCATTTCTGGCTTTCATTACCATCTAGTGAAAAGTCAGAAGCTTTAGCATTAGAGCAACATTTCAAAAGTGTGAGAAATTACCCCAGTTTTACACTTTTTTTTAACTTTCAAATAACTACACTACTTTTAGTTGTTGTCATTCAGTTGTCGTCGTGGCAACATAATGAAGCCACTCCCAAGCCCTTGATATCGCTTGCTTCCAAACAAGTAGCATTTTGGTGCTTGAGGTAGACTTGTTTTGCTTACTGAAAATCATTTAATACACTCAGACCCTGTTTACACTTGGTATTAAAATATGTCTTGGGCGATCGGATCACAACTAGACACTCAAACTCAAACCTCTTGCCAAGGTGGTCTGGGACTCATTTGACCACATATCTTCTGTAGTGTAAACGCTGATGCGTCCCGATGTGTCCCCGACACGGACGTAACAGGAAAATTCCTCATTAATGCTGGATACGGAGGTTGTTTTGGTAACAGCACGACACGCTAGAAAAAAATGGAGAGGAGCGGCGATGTATGTGGTTGGAGTACAAGAAAATAATGACGGTAAAAAATGTCGGAGGTTTTACTTTTTAATATAATTTTGCACGGGGACCTTTGACCTTCTAGCGGAAGTGATGTAGGCAGTAACGGAATTTGAACAAAATGGACAGTTGGACACGTTGGAGACACATGATACACACAGGTGTAAACAGCGACGTGTCTCTGCAGTCCATTTGTGACCTGAATGCTCAAGACGCATTTTAAAACCAAGTGAAAACAGGGCCACTTTGATGTCTCCCGTTTTCATGGAACAGTTTCTTTGCTATTCTTCTCATCTCCTCATTGTCTTTTTTCTCCTCATTCTCCTCATTGTTTGCATTCTCCTCATCTTCTTATTTCCTCATTGTCTTTCATCTCCTCACTCTCCTCATTCTCCTTGTCTTCTAATTCTCCTCATTCTTCTCATCTCCTCATCTCATCATTCTCCTCATTGTACCTTATCTTCTCACTCATTCTCATCTCCTCATTCTTTTCATCTCCTCATTTTCCTCTTCTCCTCATTCTCCCCATTCTTCTTATTTTCCTCACCTCTTCATTTCCCTCATTCTTATATTGTCATGCTACCTCTTTCTCATCCCCCCATTCTCCTCCTTCTTCTCATTTATTTCCACCTTATTTTAAGATTCATGGAAGACCTCTCCTGTGTCCTCCTCTTTCGGACACAGGAGAACTTTCCAGTGCTTTCCAGTTTTCTCAATAACATGATTAGCGGCGTTCCCGATTTTTTTATTCTTTGCTTTGGACACAAAATGGCTACAATGTACGGGTTGAATTTTAATTCCATTTTTAATATGCTGATGGATGTAGCTGGTTTTCTCTGTGTCTTATTCAGCAGAAATCAACACTCTCTACAACATCCTTTTTATTTAGTGTTGATGTTATGGTGCCCTCTAGTGACATCACTACTCTGTGCGTGTGTGTGTGTGTGTGGGTGGGTGTGGGTGTGTGTGTGGGTGTGTGTGTGTGTGGGTGTGTGTGTGTGTGTGTGTGTGTGTGTGTGAGAGAGAGAGAGCGAGAGAGAGAGAGAGAGAGAGAGAATGTTTGTGAATGAGAACTCAATTACACAAAGGAGAGGTATAAAAAAACTGTCACATGACTTTACTGTGCTGAACTTTATACTGTGTAAATGTGCTCTGTGTGTGTGTGTGTGTGTGTGTGGGTGCTTTTTATAGCAGCTGCGTAACTATCTCACTTGTTTTTCTCTCTGTCTCTTTCACAGAAAAGTCAGAGCTGGTACAACGTAAGTAATACATATTGTTTTTTAACTGTATGTGTGTGTGTGTGTGTGTGAGAGAGAGAGAGAGAGAGAGACTGCCTTGGGTTTTCTTATAACATTTGCACAATGGTAGCATAAAATAAAAAAACTGAATACATTTTCCAAGTCCATGTCCTGGATGCATCTTCTTGAGTGTTTGCTGTACAGGACGTGTTTGTCTTAATAGAAACGTGCTTTTTTGCACACGATGAAATTTCACCAAAGCTGTTGTATACTGCACTGTTGAATTCTCAAAGTTCATTAGTATTTCTCAACCTTTCATTAGAAATGGAAATGAAGTGTGTGTGTGTCTGTGTGTGTGTGTGTGTGTGTGTGTGTGTTTGCAGGCTCTGTAAGCCAAATGGCACTAGGTGGAGCAGTTATCCTGCAAATGTTCATTTACACGTTCGCATTATGGCTTTATTTCCTATAATTCTCTATTCATATTATATTTTCCTCATTTTCCTGGTGACACATAACATTAAGGTTCCCTTAACTGATGTTATAACACAGTAATTAATGTAAACAAACCATGTCCATCAGCATTAATACACCATGAGTAACATTAACAAACTAACAATTGTATTTATTTATCTTGTTGTTGTTGTTGTTGTTGTTGTTGTATTGGGTTTTTTGTTTGTTTTTTATAATAATATATCAAAGATGTCAATTAGTCAGCACTGGATTGTGCACATTATCCATGGAGCCTTCAGTTAGTGAGCGAAATTAAGCTCACAATGAACAACATGATGAACATCAAGACATTGTACTGGCAAAATTCAGAACTCAACAAGTTCCAATAAAAACCAAGTTCCAAACAACGTCCTGAAGGCCAAATTTCCATATTTATCAAAATTAGGGAACATGCTGTGATTAAATTGTTGCTAATTTACATGACTTCTTAGTAATGGGTTGAAAAAACATTAGTCGGTGTAAGTTTATTTTGTAAACATTTAAGCAAACGTACAGAAGTGACAAGTCCTAACTTGTAGTTTTTAACCTCAAGCTACAAACTGGGGGAAAAAGCACAGGCGCCTCCATGTGTGACATGCTTTGTTAGCATCAGGCTAGCCAGCTGACCGTGATGAGTGATATTTCTCCCTTCAAACCTTTATAGTCAATGTTATAGATGTACTGATTGGTCTATAGCAAAGATCTGTTTGTACAGTATAACTCAAGTAAAGGTAAGAAGTGCTGCTTTATGTACTGTTGAGCAGCCATGTTGATCAGACGTCACCTGCTGAAGTCGGCGTTGAAAATCCCGTCCCAAACTTCTAAGTAGGAATTCTGAGTTGAGGGGAATTTTCATTGGTTCTCTAATAATAATGTAGCATTAATACAGTGTTAGCTTGCTGTTAGCATGACTTATGTTACACTCATGCTAAGTTGAACATTTGTTAATGCTGCTTAACACAGTGAATAATGTTAGATAAGGGAATCATAATGTGAAGTGTTCCATCTTTTCCTCTCTCTGTGTGTGTGTGTGTGTGTGTGTGTGTGTGTGGTTATGGGCGATGATGAGCTCCCATGGCACTGAGCGTTCCTGTGATTACAGCTCAACCGTCCACAAATGAGTTCTGAGCCCCGAACCGTGAGACCACAGGCTACTGTACTGTTTAACTTTTCTAAAAGCCAAGCGATGTAATCTAGTGATAGCTGGCACATAAACTTTATATTATTTGTATAGCTGTATAGGTAGTACTATATTAAAAAAACGTTTTCCTAAAAGTTCGAATCAAAACAGTTGTTGAAGCACATGATTTCAGTTCGTGTATCATTTGGTTATCGTGAATGTTTGTGTTATGTATTCTAATGCAAAAATGAATTTGTGTAATGTTCTTTATGTGTATTGTGGTCTGCTTTTACTGGAAACATTTAGCAATCCTTAAACTGGATCTTTTGCTCGTGGACATCCTCAGAAATGAAAGCTTCACTTTTGTGTAAATGTAAATAGTGAGCCGATACATAGCACTATATAACACAGCCTCCGCAACTGACTGAAGGACTAGTGTTGTGTCAAACAGACAGCTTGATAGAAATTGTGTCGTGTCAAATACTTACAGACAGTTAGTGAGTACTAATGCTAACTGATATTCCTAATATGTTTAGTATTCGACTTCTTGCAGAGTCTATAAACCGTCAAAAGGTCTGTTTTGCATCTTCTGGATTTCCTGGATTCTGAATTTATAGTCTAGATTTGGGTTTGAGATGCAGCTCATGACAACAATCAAGATGAAGGTGGAAAGAGCAGCAGAGCTTGTCAGTCTATTTAACATCGCTGTGCAGGAAATCGCTAAACATTTTACAGTTCTACTTGGAAACCTCCTGGCAAGGCAAGCTTTTAATCTTCCAGATGTACATCAAGTGCACGGGCGAGTGTGTGGACAATGCTGCTGTTCTGCAAGCGAGCGCAAAGTGACGTGTTAAGTATAAACCAGCCTTTATAGTCCAGAAAATACAACAAATCAATGGCAGTGGTGACTGTGTGTAGTTTTATCTTTGGTTTTTGTTTGGATTTGGTTTTCTATGTGTCAAATTAATTTGCCTTTTAGTGGCAAGTATTATTTTGCTAACAATACTCAATTTGTTGTTGTCTTGTCCACTTGTTAGTTCAGATATTCATAAAGATGGATATATGTAATTATTTTGTAGATGTAAAAATACTAGGAGATAGATAGATAGATAGATAGATAGATAGATAGATAGATAGATAGATAGATAGATAGATAGATAGATAGATAGAT
>JAQQZU010000037.1:3664646-3676289 GCA_030068025.1 Parauchenoglanis punctatus | reverse complement strand
TGTGGTGTTGCTGTGGTGATGGTGATGGTGGTGGTTGTCATGGTGTGGTGATGGTGTGGTGATGGTGGTGGTGGTGATGTTGGTGATGGTGTGGTGATGGTGGTGGTGGTCATGGTGTGGTGATGGTGTGGTGATGTTGGTGATGGTGTGGTGATGGTGGTGGTGGTGATGTTGGTGATGGTGGTGGTGGTGATGGTGTGGTGATGGTGGTGGTGGTTATGGTGTGGTCATGGTGTGGTGATGGTGGTGGTGGTGATGTTGGTGATGGTGGTGGTGGTCATGGTGTGGTGATGGTGTGGTGATGGTGGTGGTGGTGATGTTGGTGATGGTGGTGGTGGTCATGGTGTGGTCATGGTGTGGTGATGGTGGTGGTGGTCATGGTGTGGTGGTGATGGTGTGGTGGTGGTGGTGATGTTGGTGATGGTGTGGTGATGGTGTGGTGGTGATGGTGTGGTGGTGGTGATGTAAATTGTACTTTTTATTTGTTTATTTATTTGTTTGTTTGTTTATTTGAATAAAAGTGAAACACTCCTTATTATATATTATAATTTATGTTTTATTCATATATTATTTTATTTTCTCCTTGTAAAATATACTTTTTAGTGAAACTCACAATCTAATAATTTGTGTTTTAAATTATTATACAGCTTATATAAATTATATAACAGCTTTTATCTCTGTATTATTTTTTGCTTCTTTTTCAAATTTTTTTTTCTGTTTTAGTTCTGTAATAATATTTAATTTGAAAGATATATATATCTATAAACAACACAGCAAGTTTCAATTAAGAATGTAGTAGTATACATAATCTATTAATACTGTTTCTGTCTCTCCCTCTCTCTCTCTCTCCCTCTCCCTCTCTCTCTCTCTCTCCCTCGCTCTCTCTCCCTCTCTCTCTCTCTCTGTCCCTCGCTCTCACCCTCTCTCCCTCACTTTCTCCATCGCTCTCTCTCTCTCTCTCTCTCTCTCTCTCCCTCGTCTTTTCTCTCTGTGTCTAACAATTAGACTCTGTACAAAGCCAGCCAGGAGAACGAGTGTTACATCATCGATGCAGAAGTTGTCACTCATGATGTTCCTTATCACGACTATTTCTACACACTGAACCGCTACACACTCACCCGCGTGGCCAAGAACAAGTGTCGGCTCAGGTACATAACACTGAACTAACACTGCTACTGTCACTAATAATTTACCCTGAAAAGAATGCTTTACTGCATGACAAGCTTCAGTTTTTTTTCCGTCTTGTCAACTTCAAAACAGAGAAAAAGATGCTTTTATAATGTAAGTGATAACAGGAACTGCCATGTTTTATGGATGTTCTACTATAAATAGCCAAACATATGATGTCATTCTATAATATATAAAAATGTTTAAGATATATTACTCATTCATTGTTTTATGTCAATCTTGTGCAGGATGCCAGCCATTATGAAGAATGTCTCTTGCGTTTTGTAGACATGTCAGCTTTAAAGTGACTGCGTTCTTTGCCGCAGGGTTTCTACAGAGCTGCGCTACAGGAAGCAGCCGTGGGGACTGGTGAAGGGTTTCATCGAGAAAAACTTCTGGAGCGGATTGGAGGAGAACTTCAGGAGCCTCGGTGAGCAGCACACCCAGATATCAGACATGAAATAGCGCAGATCTTATTAATAATCGAGCAGCTCGGCTTAAAGCAGGTGACAAGACCGATGCATCCATCTTTCCTTCTTTCTTTCTCTCAGTATTAATGATGATGTGATGAATATTGAATGTGTAAGATGTAGACAAGGGGCTAAACTTGCAAGTGAGAAGCCTGAACACGGAATTACACACTTTTCAAGTTCAATGTTAACTAGCCAGCTAACATTAATGATCATGAGTTTATGATGTATTTACTTCCTTGGTAATAGCAAATAGCTTGGACAGTGTTATAGATTGAACCAACGAACATGTCTGTGTTGACTGATCTAAAGTAAACACTACTAGAATCTAATTTAACGTACTGAAGGGATATTTTATTTACTGGTGACGGTGTGAGCGGCCATGTTGACGTGATGTCATGCTGAACTCTGGATTGAGGAGAACTTCCCGACTTTCCCAGTAGGAATTCCAAGTTGATCTGGTGTTTTCCAAACAAAAGAACATTCAAAGTTATGTGCTTTGGATGAATTCAGCATACCTTTCATTTGCTGTCCCTTGACAGGTTAAATGTTTTGTTTTAAAAAAAATATATACTTTTTATATTAGGACAAAAAAAATTCACAAAGCAAAAAAAGAACGTAGTTACATAACACATAAAACTAACACGTGAACACCAGACACAACCCATAATATAATTCCAGCACTAGTTCATGTGAGCCAGTGGCTTCAAATCAGCAGGAAGTTCATACACTCACATGATTGTGTGCAGAAAAAAAAAGCAGAGTGACCAACAGCCACACTTACGTAATAAAATTGCACAATCAGCCCTAGTCAACATGTTTATGATTTTATTCACAAATGCTCCAACACTGGAGGAGCATTTATCGTTTAAAAAAAACTGTCCTGTGTATATGATCATAAATATCCATGCATGCAGAACTTGAGCTGGCGAAAACTGAGGACCTCCTGTTAGAAGCACACGGGCCATCTCCGAAAACCAAAGCCCTGAAGAACTCCACCCTGAGGCGGAGAAAAAGGCCCCTCCCACACCTGCGCACACCTCACTTGGAGGAAACGCTAAGCCCTGTGACCACACCCACTGACGAGGAGGTCATCCATAGAATCAAGCATGTATCAGGTCAGATGTTTTACACACACACACACACACACACACACACACATGCTCGCACACTGTAACACCGTGTGTTCCTAATGTAACTCCTCTCGGCTTTGCTAGCAGGCTCCACACAAACGAGACACATTCCTGAACACACCCCTGGGGGCGGAGCCTTCTGTAAAATCTCCAAACTGCTGCTCATTATCAGTTTCGTGTGAGTATGTTTATTTTTCCCTCTGTCTGTGTGTCCGCTCTCTATTCAGCCCCTTTCTGCCTCACGCATTTATTGAAATCTTTTGCTTACATTTGTATTGATCCGATTCTTTTTGTGTGTATTATTTTTCTTTGCTCCTCCTTTGGCTGCCATTAGGATCTGCATAAGGTACATGTTTACTGCATGAATAAAACCACTTTCAGTATATGTTATTCAACTTTTAAAGTCATATTGATGAGTGAGCTGACTCCTGATCCTGGCTTTTACATTTTGAGTATGTTTACATGCAAAATCTGATTTCCTTATACCATTAAATAATCTGATAAACCTCTGGTCTAGTAGATAAAGCTAGTAGATATCATGACAGTAAATAAACATCGCTATCTGGAACAGGATCTTCTTGAACTCTCATAATCCAATTTAAGATGTCATAGTAATCTTTACAGAATATGGACACATGGTCATCTGATAACTGGCCAAATCAGACAATGCTCCGCTTATTAATGTCCATGTAAACACACTCACTGATCACCCTGAATTTTTCCCTGACTCTTCATTCTCATCCCAACATTACTTTATTTGTCTTGTTTTATTTTGATTTTGTCTGTGCAGTTGTGTGACATGATTTTGTGTGTGTGTGTGTGTTTGTGTGTGCACTCTTCCAGCCTGGTGCTGCTGGTTTTCCTGAACATGATGCTCTTCTATAAGCTGTGGATGCTGGAGTACTCCGCTCAGAGCCTAATGACCTGGCAAGGCCTACGCCTGGATGAAAGGTACGAGCAAAGCTTGTGTAATGATACACGAAAACGCCACTTCAACGTGTGCAGTGATACACAAACACCAGCAGCTTCGCTCCTCTTGCTCATACACCAACCAGATGAATCACCATTGAGTAGTGTTTGACAATGTGTGTGTGTGTGTGTGTGCGTGTGTGTGTGTAGTAAATTACCACAGACGCAGGTGGAGTGGGCTCAGCTTCTAGAGTCTCAGCAGCGCTTCCATGAAGCCGAACTACAGAAATGGAGAGAGATAATCAAATCTTCAGTTCTGCTGCTAGACCAGGTAGAGTAAGCACACACACACACACACACACACGCACACAGTGTTAAAGCCAATATAGTGCAAAACAAGTCCTCCCATTGTCTTATGTCTTCTGTGAAAAGTTGCTCTAGAACTAAATGTAAACATTAAAGCTGACTAAAGCATGACACACAACAGGAAGTGGTAGTATCTGTGATCAAAATAAAAGAAAGGAAGAAAAGCAAAAAAAATTCTAAAATGGCTGAAACTGTAGCTATGTCCTGTTATTCTTTTCGTAGGTGTAAAGAGGTACAGAGGATTCGCATCGCATTATATAATATAGAAGCCATATTTTCTGTGTAGTGCACTATTTAGGCTCCAGCCATTTTGTACACAAATTATATTCCATGAAGAGTGCACTATAAATCTAGTGTACAACTGTTACACTACCTCCACACTAAGGATATGATTTCTTTCAGCTTGCAATAGTGTTTCTTTATGCAGTGGTCACAATAAGGTGTTTCCTGTAGAGGTATACACGGGACCCTTTTATTGAACCCCACACTCGAACAAATTGTGACTAATCACATGTACTCTTATATAATATATAATATAATAATATATATCTTACAGTATTATATATGTTTGGACTTGTTCACAGTGTTTTCTAATAAACTTAGTTGGATCTGTTTCCCCCGAGAAATGAGCGATTTTTTTAAGCCACAGCAAAGCTAACCCGGATAAATCAGTGAATAAATGCTCGAAACGCGTCACACAGCAGCCAGTATGCTCCCAGCTTAATGAATGTGGGCTGTCATTGTACCATGAGCTTCATCTCTGACCACTCAGGCCTGCAAGCATGAACGTAAAAAAAAGCAAGAAAAACAGTCTATATAGTAAATAGTGAACAAGCGAGCAGAGAAGTGACTTCAGACTTCAGAAGTGCATGTAAATGGAAAAATCAGATTTTATGATTTGACCTGATGTTATCAGAGTTGGTGTCTCTGCATAACATCTGTATATATTCAGTTTTCTGAAATACTTTACTTTTTCTGTGTGTGTGTGATCTCTCAGATGAAGGACTCTTTACTCAGTCTGCAGAGAGGTGTTACTTTTAGAGACTATGGCTCCGACTCAGACGAGAAGCGGACTCATTACCACTGACACGTTCCCTGTAGGTGGCGCCAGGCAGCGTGGAGCCACATCTGTGTGTGAGTGTGTGTACCAGAGCAAAACAGGCAGAACCCGTCTGTGCACTGCTGTAACACGAAGGAAGGAGAGAGAGCGCAGAGAAAGAGAGGGGGAACGTTCACACAGAGTCAAAACCTAGGATATGACACCTCCATCTGTTCTGTGGAATCATGGGAATGTGACGTTCTGCAGTCTCCCTTCTTTTTCTCTGCCTTTCATTTACTGATGACAAGATGATGCCGAAAGAGAGACTAAAGCCGTGGACTGAAGAAGTGAAACAAGCGAAATGACAAGGTTGTTGTTGTTTTTTTATAGTTTTATTTTAAATCCTCCAGTCCTTGAAGTGGTGTGAACCCTTTTCTGTGAAATGAAGAAAAGTGATGTGATCGTTTCCGACTTCAGGAGACTCTGTGGCATGTCATTTCACTGTAAGGCTGCAGTGTCCCTTTGCCAGGATACACATGGCCATGATGACACTCCACGCTTTTTACCTAGACGCTCCCATTAGACATGAAAACCCAATTGTTACTGATATGTTGTTTTTTGTCGACTGTTATTGCGGCATTTTTAAGAATTACAGAAGCCACATCAAAGTAGCAAAGTGCCTTTAAACTTTAAAAGAGTGCTTGTGTAAGTTTTAAAGACTTCTGCTACCTGTGAGCTGAATCACGACAATGTCAGAGCACAAGTTCAGCACTTTGGGTCCAACTCGAGAGGGTTCAGGGCTGTAGTTAAGGTAGCCTTCTGGATCTACGCTCACTCCCATCAGCCTCTAACAGTCCTGGGAATTGAATCTTCTGGTCACGGGCCATTTCGGTTACTCAAACGTTCAAATTCAGTCACTTTACTGCTAATACATTTGGCTGACATTTATTATGTAAAGGATAAACCAACGAAATGGCAAGTTTTCCTCTATACCACAGCACTGTTTAAATCTTGCTTCTGATTGGTGAAAAGGCTTTGATACATTTTCTATAACAGCAGCTTTGACAGTAGTTCACAGGTAAATCACAGGTTTATACTAATGTGCTCTGTCTAATACATTATAGTTTCTATAGCAACAACTTAGACAGCTACATGTATGCAAACTAATTACATTTAAAATATAATTAAATTAGGAAATAAAGATAAGGTGATTGTTGATATGACATTTTCTCTAAGGAGATGCTGATTTAGCCTTTTTTTAAAGCCGTAAATTGTCAGACAAGGGAAAGTCTTCAGGACAGAGGTCTTTGTAGTTTCTTAGTGTGACATGCTGCATGATTTTTTTTTTTTGTCTTAACTTCAAGAGAGAACAAAGAAGAGATGCAGGTGAGGGAACAAAGCTTATATCCGCTACAACCTAAGTGATAACAGAAGCTAACTTAGACGTTAAACATAACTATGAATTGATAAAAAAAAAAAAAAGTGAGACATGTCATTCTTCAATTTAATGCTTTTATTGGAAATCAGCTTCAGGAGGATAACAGTAACTCCTCATACCATTATGTTTTATTTCTTACGTGTCACATGGCCAAATGTGAAATAAGGGACACTGCAGCCAGACGTCCAAGAAGACCTGTATTTTTATTACAGTGTTTGGTTACTAAACTGTGATTCTATCTCCTAAAAATGTTGATAAATGATATGGATGAATAAGATATATAGTATATTTGGAAATAGAATATATATATATATTTAATTTATCTATGTGAGGAACCTAAATCTAGACAGGTTAAAAAAATTTCTATCAATTACATAACGTTTACTTCAGTGTTGCACCGGCACACGTCTGTGACGTGTGTGTGAGTGTGTGTGTGTGTGTGTGTGTGAGTGTGTGTGTGTGAGAATGCAAGAAACTTGTACTGTAATATGTAACGTCTGTGTTTTCCGTGTTTCCGCGTGTTAGTACAAGGGGACAAGTGTCTAGCGAGTATGAGGTTTCAGACCATTCCACTCCGCATGTTGTGTTCTTCATGTCTGGTGTACAAAGCCAAGCTGCCTTTCTCTTGCCCAGCAGTTATTGAGCAGTAAACTCCCAGAGCCGCCATCTCGGCTCAGCTCCCATCCCCCAACATGCAGTGTGTGGTCACGTTGTTTTCCCATTGTTTAGGGTAAACGTCTGGATCACCATTACCATCCTGAGGTAAAGACACTGCCTGAGGAACCCTATGTGAAATTTCAAAGCACTGAAAATCCTTTATTTTCTTGTCACTATATTTGGTCAAGGAATTTTTTTGCACAGGAGAGACAGCGAAGGGAAATAGATTAGCCTGAACCAAATATAGTATTGAATTATGTATAGATGTATATAATGATATAAGATATAAATATATAATTCATTTTGTCACTGTTGTGAGTCTATGGCTGTGCTCCAAAACTGTCTATCATCTTTAGGGTTCTTCCATTATTTTATGTGACCAAGTGAAGGTTGTTAGATGTGGGCTGAGAAATTGAGACGGTGTCATTGTAGACTAAAGTGATAAAATTCTTAATATTTTAAACTTATTTTCTTCATTCAAAGTGGGTTTTTTACTTGTATATATAATGGCGGATACAGGAAGTGGCCCGGAAAAATCTGGGTAGGCCTGAGTGAAGCTTATCCCCGCACGTTTTCTTCAGCAGGCGTAGATATTTACGTAATGGTGACCGCAATAATAATACAGCCACGATTGTCGTTGTTGCCGTGTCCTACCTAAAGAGCACCGCTAGTGGGAGCTCACTGTGTGAGTTAACATGACCTCAATCAACAGGTTCTGAAAATTATTATTATTATTATTATTAATACATAATTCACTTAATTCACCATACAAAACTTTTAAAAATTGTACTAAAGAACTATTTATTTTTATTAATGGGCCAGCTGTCAATCTGAGTGGGCCTGTGCCCACCCAGGCCCACCCATAGAGCAAACTCTGGTTTTATATAGCTGACTTCTCAATGTATACATCACAGGAGTAGAGATGAGAAGTAACAAAGTACAATTATTTTATTACTGTATTTAAGTCTGTTTATTAAGTATCTGTAATTCACTTGAGGTTTTTTTTTTTTTCATCAAATACTTTTGACTTTTACTTTTCTATATTAGAAAATTAATTTTCACACACTACAGCTCTACATTTCGCTATAATCATATTTGTAAAGTCATAAGGTGACTTTTTAGCATTGAAATGGGTATTTTGTATTGTCAGAGTTCATGCTAGCTAACGTTTGAGAGATTCAGAATGAAGCTATTGTTAGTTAGCTTTGGCTAATGCTTTCCCCTTATTTCATACTTTAACTAACTTAAGTGAAGAATTTGATGCTGTACTTCAACGTTTGTCAGATTATTTATTTAATTATTTATATGAGTCATGAATGAGTAAAGTATTTGGGTAATTTTACAGCTCTGGACAATCTAGCTAGTCTACAGCCTAGCTAACTAGCAGCCTAGCTCAGAGGTGTCGAGCTAAAGTCCTGGAAGGCTACAACCTTACGGACATTTGTGTTTTCCCTTTTATAAAACAACAAATTCGGTCAAAGGATCTTTTGGGAATTAGCTCATGGTTTGTGTTGTGCTGGTGTGTTAAATGAAGTAGAATAGTAAACTCGGCACAGTAAACATCCATGACTAGAGTCTGACTAAATTAGCAAACCAGCTAATTAGGGCTTTACACACTGTAGGCAGGAAAAATAGCTACTCTGACTCTAATTCGTGCAAAGAAAATAGGCTGTACAAATTTTAAAATCTGCTTCCTGTCCTGGAAGTGTTACTGAGTCAAGGTTCATCAAGGGTTTATAAAAACAGTATTGGAACACAGCCAAGGAAAGTGTGTGTAAAGTGAAGGGAAGAGATGAAGCACTTTATGTCCTGTTGAAAGCATGAGGCAGAGGAGTGTGTTGATGAGAGTGTGTTACCGAGGAGAGTATTTCATGTGTTTGATGTCACATGCTGGGATTGTTTTAAATTTTATTGTCTAAATTGTCTCATTTGAATCAGGTGCTTTGCTAAATCACTCCACCTGCAAATCAAAGTTGCACAGAACTTTCTAGAACGTTGCTGTTATTCCAGTAGTGTGTTTTGCTCTGATGCAATTTGATGAACTTCTTTTTCTTTCCTTTTCTTTTCTTTTCTACTCCTTCATGAGTTTGAGGTTTGAACGTTTTCTCTGCTGTAGTTTGTTGTGTTTTCTTGGGTCGAGATGATGTTTAAAACATTGCTAGAAATAAGTGTTACCAGTCCACTGCCTGCTGCCTATGTACACTGATATGTTTTTTGGTATGGCATTATTTCCTTTTCTTCCAGGTTGAAAAGACTCATTAATATTACAGTCATTACAGAAAAAATCCTTAGTTTCCTTAGTTTTTAGATCATTGTTTCTGTGCTCCATGGGCCATGTTCAGACCTGGTGACTAATGTCCAAAAGTCAATATTTATGTGGGGAAGGTTATTCATATTCAGTTTGTTTAAGCAGCTCGATTTTTTTGACCAATTCTTACCAAAATGATTATAGCAGAATGTTCTTGTGTCTGAGATGAGTATTTCCAGTAGTTTATAGACCACTGGATAGGATGGAAAGATTCCATAGTGTTTAAGTGTATGTACGGCGTACATCAATGGCACTGACTCCTCATTTGAGCCGATTTCTCCCAAGAAAAAAATTGCTTTAGTTCGTACATTCTCAAGTACAACAACATGTAAATAATAATGTGTGCAATTTCACTATTAAATCCTCCCTCTGGGCACTTAACTCAACTCTGAATATGGCCCTATTTCTCTCTCTCTCTCTCTCTCTCTCTCTCTCTCTCTCTCTGTGTGTGTGTGTGTGTTTGCATTCCATACATTAAGTTTTATAGATGATTTATTTTTTGTTATGGACCATTCATCGCCTTGAACATCTAAGACGATATTGTATGAGGGTTTATTTCCACAAATGTCGGTGAAATGTACTGATAGTTCACCATTACTGTATTTCTTTGTCCTTTAAATGTCTCTCTTGTTTATTGTGATCACTCCTGCTGGTGTGTTTGACCAAAACTACTTCGAGTGTGTGATGTAAAGCTGAACGACTTGAATGATGCAGTTGCTGTTATTGAATCACTTGATAAAGTCAGGATTGTGCAAATATGCATGCTGCAGAGGAAATACACTCTAGTTTTTTTTAAAGCAGTACATTAATGATAGTAGATGAAGATGATGATGTGATGAGTCTCCATGGTAACATGCAAACATCATTTCCTCTATAGTCCTATAGTGGTGTGATGGACAGTCACACATAAATCCAAGTAACGATCGTACATAACAAAAGCAGTTTTCTTTTTCTTGTCCATGTACTAAATTTCTGACCTTGTTTTTTCCACCACAACATGATTTAACCCGTGTAGCACATTTGGTTTTTACTGCACATGTTTCTTTTCCTTTTTCACTTTATTTTTAGAGCAGTTTTGGTCTCTAGGACAAAAGGATAGATTTATAATATATGAGTACATATGCACTGTATGTATATGTAGTGTATATCTGCAGTGTACACTGACACGGGGAGCGAGTCTGCGCTGTGCGCCGGCCTCCTCTCGACCCCGACACACTTTGCCTCATAGAGACTGAGTGACTTTCTGATCTATGTGAATTAGGAAAGGTTGAATAAAAACACTGGAGAAATTAAAAGCTGTGTCTGTGCAGTTGGTTTTACACACTGTAGTGGCTATATGAGGCTCAATCAGTTGCTTGGAATAAAAAAGTGACTTGTTAAAGAAAATCACAACTTCTGAAGACTATGCAATGTTTCCTTTAGTAAACAATGCCACAGACATTTGGCCGGGAGCGGAGATAGCAAAACTGGTCATGCTCTCTGGGTGGGAGGGGCATGCGCTCTGTCCCTTGTCAATCACAGTGAAAACCAATATTAGCTCATGTACAGTATGTGGTAGAGGGTTACACTGCCCTGATACACAGCAAGAGCAGCAGTTCAATTAAACAATGTGATTAGCTTGCTTCATGCACATATTATAATTCACCCTCCCTGGATGGCAGCTGGTGTATGATAAGGGGGCGCTGGCCGGAGGTAGGGTGACAGCAGCAGGTGGCAGGTGACAAATTTGAGGAGAAAATACAAAACACACACACACACACACACACACACACACACACAGTCAACCAATTCTGCATTCTTGATTCTTGATGTTGATTAATTTTCAATAAAAGCAGCTCTGACAGTATTTTGGCTGTTATTTTGATCACAGGTTAATATTAATACACTCATAATGCATTATTGTTTCTATAGTAACAACTTACACTGCAATATTCCATATGTAAATGTAATGTAAATGTAAATGTAAAAACGTAATTATATATACTGTATATATAATCATTACGGGAATATATCTATCTATATCAATATCTATCTATCTATCTATCTAGATAGATAGATAGATATAGATATATATATATATATATATATATAAATATATCACAGAGGCACTTTTGCTGAGGAACAGCACGCACAATTTGGCATATATATAAATCTGG
>JAQQZU010000037.1:3634777-3663603 GCA_030068025.1 Parauchenoglanis punctatus | reverse complement strand
TGTGTGTGTGTGTGTGTGTGTGTGTGTGTGTGTGTGTGTGTGCGTGCGTGCGTGCGTGCGTGTGTGTGTGTGTGTGTTATTAAGAGAGACTCATGTCAGTACTCTATATATTATAAATCTCCACCAGGCCATGATATATAGAATTTTTTTGTTGTTGTTGCAAAGTTTGTACGTATTTTTGTAGCATATTTAAATATTAATTTAACAAGAGGGGGAAAAAAGCAAATAAACTTATTCTAATAATGTATTTAGTGATTATAAAGCTTTTCAGTAAACCTCCTGAACCATAAAGGATGTGTAACAGGAAACCTGTTAATTATTCTAGGAAGCCTGTTAATTATCGATTGATGAGTAATTGACACTGAATAATTAGATTATAATGTATGTAATAATTTATTATTTAATCTATTCATATTGTTATCGGTATAATAATATATATTCAGTCTTCGTTCATTCATGCGCGTGGTGGGAAAAACGTGGAGTTTGACGCGCTGTATGCAAATTCCAACGCCGGATTAGCCAATAGGAATCAGGCGCGCTGGATTTCTTTAAATATTCATGACTGCAGCAGGCGCTCACATCCAATAGCAGGCGACCTGAGGTGAATATTCAAAAGAACCGTCGACGGGGAGCATCGGCTTTGGTGTGCATCTGGGTGAGAGGCGTGAGAGGAGAGAAGCGCTCAGTGCGAGTTCACGTGGATAAAAGCCGATGAAAATAAACAAGACGCTTTAAAAGGAGGATTAAAGCGGAATATGCTTCCTGGCGTTTTGCTGAGGCGCTTCACACAAGCTGGGTGTCGGTGTTAATGAGATTTACTGCGTGGTGCTGAGGGAGGAAAGCAGTCCTGTCTCCTGATGCACCGAGCAATTTCTTTCCCCATGACAAGCCGCAATAAGGGGCTCCTGGAGGACATCGTGTCCAGCCTGTGGGAGCTGGAGAGCGCGAGACAGAGACAGGAGAGGCTCGTGCTGGGCGTCCTGGCAGCCGGGGACACCGAGAAGGAGCACGAGACTCTGAAATGGCAGCAGGTCAGTACTATAGCAACATCTGCATCCGGTTTCATGCACAGTCTTACTAGTGTCTGAATAAATAGCAAATGGCATAAAGCATAATAAGCAATTATAACAAATTAATAGGCCTACATTAGGAGCACACGCTGCGTAATGTGGTTAAACTGTATCCGTGCGTAAAGGCTGCTTGTGCATTTTGGACAGGTTCTGATGCTAATGAAAAATGCATTTAAATTTGACAGTGCATGAATCTAAGCGGGGTCTTTTCTGACTTAATCACAGCTGAAACGCGTCGCATCCCCTGCCTCTTTGTAGTGTGTGTGGCTATTTGACAGCTGAAATTGATGTGTCTTGGGATGGGGGTGGAGTTTGGACCCATTTTAATGGTCCATTGTTCCTTTCTCTTGATCATCGCAACTTACAGAAGTCCAAACAGGTCCCTAAACATGCAGCATATCATAGCCAAAAAAAACTTGCACAACGTGTTTCTTTTGCAGTGCATTTCCAAAGCTTTGCACTAAACTGTAAACACTCGCAATCACTTGCATGCAGCACAGATTTACAAAGACATCTATGCATCTATGTCCAGCAGCAGAACAGATGTTCAGGCAGTCTGAAAAGAAAAAAAAAACAAAGCAAAACAAAACAAAACGAAAAAACAAAGAGTAAATAAGTAGGTTTGGTAAAAATGCGTGCAGAAAAACAATCAAAGCTTCTGTACAGCACGTGCAGCACTGACGTCACTTGCAAGCAAACACTTCGCTATGCAGGGACTTGGAGAGAAATTAAATAATGAAATAATCACATGATGAAATAAAAACAACCCACCCACCGAATCCCATGAGGCCCCGCCCCCCCTTTCGGCGCATCAAACAAAAGGCGCGTGGAGTGGAATACTAATGAGTCGCTCTCTCTCGCGGGACGGCGCGCGCCTCGGAGTCGCCCTTTGATCCTGAGCCAGCCATGCACGAGACACGTCGCTCAAAAGAGTTGTCAGAGGCACGCACCACAAGAAAACTCATCACACAGAGAGAGAGCGAGAGAGAGAGAGAGAGAGAGAGAGAGAGAGAGAGAGAGTTTCCATAAATCTAATATAATAACTTATAATAACCACGGTAATCACTTACGGTGTCACACACACACACACACACACACACACACACACACACCCGTCTTACCATTCTACAAAAAACAGTGGTTTTTGTAGAAACGTAGTTTTAAAGGTAGTTTTCCTTATAAGGAACCAGGTGTCAAAAGGTCAAGACCTTTAAATGTTCCTATCCTTGTAGTTCCTAACCAAGATATAAAAACCTACCCAAACAAAACACGCTGTACAAAAATCTACCAAAATGTGAAGACCCGCCTTTTCACCACGCCCAAAATAAACACACACAAAAAGAAAATTTTTACTTAATGTGGGTCATTTATTTTGTACATGATAGTTTTTTCACATGTATGGAATATATTATTTTATCATTTTTCAGATATGATCCTCTGTTTTTCCACACACCAGGCAGGTTTTTTCTTTACTCATCATGCCTTTCTTTCCCCCATGATTTATTTATTTTTTTACTTGTACATTTACATGGGGTGCATTTTAAAAGATTTTTTTAAGTGATTTTTTATGTGATTTAATTATTCTCACATCAATTTATCCACATGTAGGGCATTTTTAAATATTATTTCTCATGTGACTGTCACGTGATTACTTTCTTTTCACGTTTTCAAATTCTTTTCGCATGTTAATTTTTTCCACATCTTGAGCAAGTTTTTTATGCTATTCATTTTTTTTCACATAAACTCTTTTTCCAAACATGATCACATGATGTCACGTTTACTTCAAGTGCACTTTTAGCTCTTAACATGTTGAAATGCACCTAACATAATGACATGAAAACTTAAAATATACAGTGGTGTGTTTTTCTCTCTTACAAGATTTTATCTTGATGAATTTTATCTTGAATATATCTTGATAATTCTTATTCTCTGACCTCTTCAAAACATAATAATAATAATAATAATAATAATAATAATAATAATAATAATAACGTTCCTTTTTCACATTACCCGCCTATATTCTAACAGAGCATTAAAACAATATGTAGACTTTGTGGATATCACTGAGTTGTTATCTACAGTTTGTCGGCTGTACTATTCCCCATCCATCAGCAGAAAGATGCCAGTGCTAACCAGGTATTATTCAGATGGTGACTCATTCTCCGCACAGCAGTAACACTGATACAGGAGTGTGTGTCACTGCATCAGACACCATGCTATTTTTTGCAAGTTGTCAAATAATTTTAGTATTGTGGCTACACTCCTTGACAAAAACAATTCATCTAAGATCCTAAAATCTTCAAAAGAGAGCGTTCCAAGTGACAGGCAATTTAAGGCAATGAAATTAACCACTACTGAGTGAACGTTTACCTCAGGCAAACATGCAGATTACACTTGAAATATGCATTATGACACCCAAAACACCGCAGTGTCCTGTAATCCTGTGTAATTTATTTTAGCAGCTCATTAACGCTGTATTTGCCGAGCTTCAGTGTGGTGTAGGAACTCAGGGCTGATACAGAGATGGACATTTTACATTTTGTCATTTAGCAGATGCTTTTATCCAAAGTGACTTACAGTTCAGCTGAGTAGATGAGAGTTAAGTAGATGCTCAGTGTCTTAAAATCTTGGTAGTCTCAGTATTTATGATCAGTAGCCCAGAGCCTTAATAACTGATTCACATCCAGGATAGAAGTAAAAGAATGCAGACATATACTAGCATCTGAGAAAACATGGCACTCCAACCTCAGTGTGTGCTAGCACTTCCTCTGTGTGTGTGTGTGTGTGTGTGTGTGTGTGTGTGTGTGCCTGTTGGGGAATTACAGTGATGTATGTAAATCCAAATGCATGTGCAGCTCCCATGTAGGTCTTTTAATATTGAAATAAATTTGTGTGTGTGTGTGTGTGTGTGTGTGCACGCCTTGACACAGCATATGAAGATTAATTATGGATAAGTCCTAAGGGGTCTCCAAGGGAACAGAGGGCAGCTCTGAGCCTCAGGCTGTTTGCTTTTGATTGCAACATCATCGAGACTGAATTTCACGTTCACTGCACTGTATTACTTTAAAGTGTTCACTTTAATTGTACAAGCATCCATTTAACAAATCGACTGATGGAAGTCCGAGAAGACGCACGCCTGGCAAAAGCGATGAACACAAAACAAATCATTAACACAAAAAGACCTGGTCTCACTCTTTTGCTTCTCATTCCTCGGTCTCGTTCTCTTTGTCTTCCTCTTTCATTCTCTGCCATCCATCACTTAAACACGTTGCCATGGTTTCAAGTCAGCATTAATACGGTCACGGTCACATTTAATTTTAGACGCTGTGAAATTCGGACTGAACGAGAAGAACTCATGAACGTGAAGTCGGTGAAGTTAGAATGATGTGTTTGTTTAGGACAGAGAGATTGTGTGTGTTCGTGACAATACGGATATAAAGCAAGGATTTATGTGTACAAACACTGTTTCAGACAGATAGCAGGCTTAGGAGACAAATCTGTTCTCATTGCATTCTGAAGGCTGTGGATTTTGAAATCGTTTGTCATTTTCACACAGTATTTCTTTTTATTGTGCGTTTAGATAGCAGGAGGTAGTTTCTATGAATAGATCTCTAAGTCTCTAAGAGTAAATTGTCTAAAGTTTTCAAACTGAGGCGCATCAGATGCACGTGAAATCACACTAGTCTTAACAACAGCTCTGAATAGACACTAAACCACAGGCCAGTGAGTTTATGCCAGTGTGACTGCATGATATTAAAAATAACAAAAATAAAATAAAAATAAAAAATGCATTAAAAATAAAGGAATTGTAGATAGAAAAAAATCTTAAGGTACTTCAGATAAAACAAATTACCAGCAGCTGGTAAATAAATTATAATGGAAATAATTTTAAGCTGAATCATAATTTATTTTTTTCACAGAAATAATAAAAGAAGGCTTTTTGTTTGTTTTTTTCTGCCGCCACCCTCTCTTTGGAGGTGTAAGGACAATAAGGGTTTTTGTTAAAACCACTGTTAAAGAGGGAGAGACAAAGAGAGACAGGACGAGAAGGAAGGTAGGAAAAACAGATGAAAATAAAGAACTAACTAAACATGAGAAAATAGAAAAATAATCACTTGTGCAAGTGCCCAATAACAGCTCAAAAACAAAAAAATGGACATTTTGACAAACATTTGCAGATTGAAGAGCATTTAATATTGACATATTGATATGTTGTTCAGTTAGAAGTACAGTTATGTTACATGTGTTGTATACATGTTCATATTAATTAATACACACTATGCTTTAAATAAGAGTAAGTAATTAAGTGACACACACACACACACACACACACACACACACACACACACACACACACACACACACAATCTTCCTGTCTGTCCAAACCGCATTAATGGATTTCTCCACATTTTTGTTTGTTTGTTTGTTTGAATCGCAGAAGCACTTTTGCTGAGGAACAGCATGCACAATTTGGCGTTACCAGATTTATTGCTTTCAATATCCTTTTTCCATCCAGCCAAATGATCTCGTCTAATTAGCCAGTTTTGGACTGAGTAGGTTAATAAATTATGCATCACTTTATTGAGGTTGCTTAGCAACATTTGATTTTCTGTCTCCCAGAGATCCTCAAGACGGATTTTCCTTTGATAGGTTTCACTAATTCAATAATGATTAGGTGTATAATAAGAGACAGAATAAGAGAGGGTGTGTGCTAAATGTGTATATGTTAAATAGCGGGAAAAAAATTAAGAGCCTTTGTGTTTTCCGACACCAGGCTCACTGTCTTGAGCAGTTGATCAAATGTTATTGTTAAGAAGAAAAAAAAATCAAATCAGATTTGTTAAAGTAGGAGGAACACTTGGACTGGACTAGGACTAGGATCGCAAACCCTGACACTAATCTATGGTCATAATGGTGTGTATTGCAGAAGCTGCTCCTGGATGCCCCCGGTGGTGTGATGGCGGTACTGCAGCAGCAGCTCAGCGAGCTGACGGTGACCTCCAACACAGCAGACAACCTGGACAATGTGTCTAGCTCAGGTTCTCCCTCCAGAGACACAAACATGCATTGTGTATTGTGACAGTGACTCAAAAAAAATCTTTTTATCCACTGGCTTGACTTTTGTTTTAGGGACTTTTGATCATATTTGAGAAGATTAATGGTGTGAGGTTGTGCTAATGTCTAAATGTGTTCACATGTTGTGTTTTTGATTAGGAACAATAGTAGCCTGGAGTGAATTTTGGCTGTTACAAAACAGTCGCACTGAAAACAGAAAACCTTTACAACCATTTACTACGAGGCTCAGATTTTGTCGATAAGTCCCTGTGAATGAGTTATTACTGTAGAAATATTACAGAAATGTTACTATAGAAATGATCATATATCATTAGTCTTTAATCATTAATATGTGAATTTCATTACCTCCAGAATTACTGTCTGAACTGCAGTTACAGAGAATGAATCATTCCTTCTGAACAAATAGATTAGAGAATTCAATAGCACAGTGGTATAAACTGTAATAAAATACAAGACTTACTAGAGACACACAATAATTATTCAGACCCAAATGGCTCCTTTGTGTTTGGCATTGCAGTATTAAAGTCTTTCTGAAGACAGATTTTTCCTCTGGCACTCTAGCGTACATCTTTGTTATGTTTACTTGCTTTCCAAGGTGCAGATTGCCTTGTCAGAGGATAAAACAGCATAAAACGACTTGATTATAGAAAGAACATACTGTAGAGGAAATCATGCTTAATGGGAACCAGTCACTACATTCTTCTGAAACATTTCTCTGCTGCACTGTATAGGGTGTCCCAAAAGTCTGGATTTATAGGCAATTGTTTAAATACAGAAATTACAACAAATGCTCAGATTGATTGTCTTGGATTTCATGATACTTGTGTACGTGGTGTGATCAAAAGGATTTGAGACTGTTCCTGTTGTGAAGGAACGGAGCACGGCACGGTCATGCACGTGTAGCAGGCGCGATCAGTAACATCCGTGAGTCAGTATGTCACGCGACGTCTCTCTGCCAAAATTGGGATATGTGTTACAAGTGTTTTTGTGGCAACATGCACATGTGCATTTACAATGTTACTATGGACCAACGCTAATGAAGCAGTGAGCTGGGCGAGGTATTTTGAGTGGCTTCGAGAGGACCAGAACATCACTAATGGATGACAATTGGACAGGGCGACTCTCCACGAGAACAACCCTCAAGAATTTGTGCGCAATGTGTGTCAGGATCGCCATCAAGGAATTTACTGACATCGTGAGGATCATCACTGTCATTGGCTTACTGAAGCATTTCAAGGGTTGCTCATTTCCTGAATTTGACACAGAATTTGATGTTTCTGCTAAGGTTTGAGGTCCATAGTCAAATCGCAAATGCGCATATGCATGTTGTCACACAAACATGTGTAACACAGATCCCAATGTCCACAGTGCGATGTCACGTGACATACTGAGTCATGAAAGTTACTGCTCGCTACCTCTGAACTTTTTGATCGAACCTCATATGCACTAAACACAAGAATAAATACATAAATTTCTTAATGTATCAAAACTGTTGTTACATGCAGAGATGATTTCCTCTCAAATTTCATATAAGGAAAAATGCCAGACTTTAGAGACATCTAAACGTTTGTGTGTTTGTGTGTATACTCAGGTTTTTATGAGCAGAGTGAGATTAAGTCCACTTTAAGACACTCAAGATCTTCTCCCAGTCTTTCTTTCTACAGCCGCAGACGCAGATCAGCTGGTCAGTCCACACTCCAGATATTCACCCATCCATCCTTCATACACACGATTGCCTCAGGGGCAAGTCTTTGATTATGATTAGTCTAAATGTATCTGCTATTTCTTTACCGATTTTGGTAATAATCTGTTTAATCTGTTAGTAAAAGTAAAAAAAAATGCTTCAACACATATTTATCAGACTTTGACAATTCTATTGTGTGCTATTATAGGAAAATAATCCGTGGTGTGAAGTGGATTATTCTCCTATAACAGCACGCCCTGAAGTGTTTTATTCCTCTAATACTTCAGCAATTTGCCAACTGTTATGTTTTATAGAAAGTTAAAAATGACATGTCATACACTTTTGTCCATTTATAGTTACATTTAATGCTGTGGAACATCTGTGAAACAAGTTAGCTCCTGTTATAAACAGCCATCCCCTTACCAGCCTGTCTTTTTCTGTCTCTGGAATTTAAGGCTTAAACTGAGAAACTGGAAAGCCCTTTGTCCTGACGGCCTTTAGCAGAAAACTGACTGTTACTAAGCACTAACGTTGAAGACTCCTTCCATAAATGTTATATAAATGTTTCCTAACAGAAAAGTTCCCCAATGCAACGATTATACCTTTTTCCTTTGTTAACTAACAACATGTTTAATCTGCTGATGTGGCATGTCCACCATACAAGTCCTTTTAGATCGTGCTATTAAAAAAACAATAATGCATTAGAGCAAGTGCATTATATAAACCTGTGATTTACCTTGCAGTTGGTGATATTGTCAGAGCTGTTGTTATAGAATATTTTAACAACACCTCCTACATCAGGTTTATAACAACATGCATTATACTGTATGGTGGTATTCAAATGTGTATACTGATATGTTTAGTGGTGCTACATGATCTATCATTTGTTTACTTTTATTATATCACAGAAGGCTTTAATATGCCTTCAAAATTAAGCCCCTAAAAAAAGTCTTTTGATGAATCACACCATTCATTTGATATGACAAGTGTAAATAATTTTGGTCAGAATAATGCAAACTAGGTTCTTAGCAATATCACTTCAAACTTTTCTCATACCTTGTAAGGCATATTAAAATTGCAGTGTGTACTGATGCAGCAAAAATGGCAGTTTTTCAACCCTGTGGTCATATCTATATAGTGATACTGAATTTCTTCCCCTTCCCAGAAGATGCCTACGTGCTGGACTGGGAGGGTCAAAGGGCACGACCTTTGCGTACTTTTCTGCCCCGTTCATTCTCTGCCCCCTACCCCCCTTTAGAAGGCATTGCAGAAGGAATTGAGGATGCCGAGGATGATGACAATGGAACTCTGTCAGAAGGCCAAACTCAAACTGGAGACGACTTGAATGGTCCTGACGTGGATCCCATTATGAATTTAAATGAGGATGGTGACCCCATTGGGATCCATTGTGATCACCAAGGCCCCACTGTGGAGGTGGATGAGGGCCCCACGGCAGAGGACATTCAGCAAGCAATGCGTGTAGAGACCTATATTTTGGGTCTTCTACAACGCTATTGCCTAAGCCAAACCCCAAACTCTACAGATGTCCTCAGTTCTACACGTAACTGTTGCAATCTGCAAGAACTTCATGCTTATCCCCCCAACTACTGTGAGCAACCTCAAACTTCAGCGTGGCAGGAATGGGAAATCTTCAATGGTGAAAAGGCATCGCGAGATATGTACTATCTGGGAGATGAGGCTGATCAATTCTCACAGGCTTGTAAAGATCCAGGCTCCTCCATAGAGTCATCCACTATCATTGATGATATAGATTCACATTGTCTTCATCGTCCCTGTGTCTCTCCACCTATATCTGAATCTGAATCTCCCAAACAAGACTGGGAACCTACATCTCTGAAACTGGCACATCAAGTGCCCTTAGCCAGACTGTATCAGGAGGAAAGCTGGTCATCAGCTGGGCAGAGGCATGTAAAGACATCCATCCAGTCTCGATCAGAAAGCAGCTTCCAATCCCAAGGCTTTACCACCAAACCAGAGCATGGATACCACACACTGGGGCAGGATATGGATATGCTCTATTTCAATGAAGATTATATGTCCAGTCAGAGACTCTGGAGCTCCACAGCAGACATCATTCAAGAAGAAAAGGCGACATTGCTCAGAGCAGAGGAACAACTGCTGAGAAATACACAACTACCATTTCACATCAGCCCACATTCATGTACTAACTTCACTGAGCAGGACCATCACGTTGGGAATGAGATGAATGCTAGAGGAATTCAAGAAGATGGATCTGACTCCAGTCTGAGTGAGACATGCTCTCCAGGGTCCACCTCAAGGTCAAGTGACTCAGATGAAAGTGGGGGCCTTGTTTGGCCTCAGCAAGTGCCCCCATGTGTGCCTTCTTTCTCCCAGAATGCACCTACTGCCGTGGTCAGGATCAAAGCCTCACATGCACTAAAGAAAAAGATCCTGCGTTTCCGCTCAGGCTCGCTAAAGGTCATGACTACAGTCTAGTCTTGGATATGGCATTTAAGATTAATTTGGTATATGCTGTGCTTCCAGTGTTTGATGGTGTATGGTGTTAGAAAGTGGACCCCATGCACCCAAAGCTGGATTTAATACATGTCCAAATTCTGACCCAGTTGAATGTTATGGAATCCTCTGTACAGTGTACAAAGCTAGCTTAGTATGGAAAGTTGCACACTTTCAACACACCTTTGGTTCTCGGGGTGAGAGACTTGAGTACTGTTCTCAACAAGACCAAACAGATATTCCTGATTTGTGGATATCAATGACATTTAATACTCTCCCTGGTGTCATGGTACAGCAGCAGGTATTGTTGCCTCTATGTCATTTCTGAATGCATTTCCTAAGCTCTACATTATCCATAACCTTGTCCAGGATAAAGTGACTGAAGCCAAATGAATGAGGATCACCAGTCCTAAGATGGGCATGACATTGATAGATACCACATTGCACCTTATTAGAGACATTTCTCTTGATATAGCTGACCATTGAAGGCTGACACAGTGCATCCTTTTGTTGCATATCCTTGATGTAATAACTGCAGGAAGCAAGAAGGATTTTGTGTCTTCTAGAAAGTTCTTTAGATCCAGGCTAACTTTCATGCATTTCCTATTAAGTATTTGAAGTGGGCGATAGCAGATAATTAACCACCTGCTCTACTTTTCCCTCTGTTTTTTTTTTTTTTGTACTGTTCAACTTTGTATTAAGTTGCACTTGCTCAAGTTTATTCAGAATGGTTCCTCTTGTAATCTACTTTTTTAAAGAATCTAATGATGATCCCTTGACAAGCCATATACAATTTATCATAATACATGAAATGTCGTAACAAAAATATCCAGATAATTCTTTATGTTTATTGTTATTGTTATTATGATGTTTTAAATCTTATGAGCTTCCAACACATTGGTATGTGTGTCCTGTATTTTCTAAAGAGCAACTTCAGTAGCCTTTTTCCTGTTGTCATGCCCTGTCTTCAAACACCATCTGGACAAACCCTGATGTCTGGACAAAGCTCTGGTAAGGAGGGGGGATTCACCTACCGTATAGACACTCCATGTCATAAATTTGCTGGTAGAAACTATATGGTGGTGTGTGAGACAGTCTCTCCAAGGTCAAGTCAAAGTCAAAGTCAAGGTCTTGTCTGGCCTCAACAGGTGTCCCCAAGTTGCTTGTTTTTTATGCCCTTGACAAAACTTGATAGCAGAAAGTCTTTCTGGTATAAACACCAGTGAGAAATCATACTTTTATGAAATTAGCTTTTATGAAAGTTGCTCTTTAAAGGTCTGCTGTGTAGGATTTTGAGGATATCTATTAGCAGAAATGCAGTATATATTCCATAATATGCTTTAATTCATAAGTATGTTTTAATTAGTGTATAATTGCCTATAACTACGAATCATTGTGTTTCCGTAAGTTTAGAATGAGCCCTTTATATCTTCACCTCTACAGATCCACCATGTAGTACTGTTACAGTAGCCCGGAACGGAAGAAACTCTAGAGAGCGCCTTCGGCATTTCATATTTTTACAAGTGGCAGCGTGAAGGAAGCACCAGAAAGATGACAAAAAAGAAGAAAGGAAGATGAGGAAATATAAAGAAGAGGAATCAGTGTTTGCTGGTGCTGGTTAACAAGTTTGAGAACTCTGAACTTTGAAAAATGGTGGATCATTATTATTATTTAGTGCAGAAAATGCAAGAGAGAGTGTATATAAGTACTTGGAAGTACCTTACGCTCATCATATGCTCTAATGCACGCTTAGAAAGGTAAGGGTAAGGGAGGGGCATTCAGTGAATCCTACATAGTGGACCTTTACCTAAGAGCTCGATGCCACCCAGCTAAATGTGAGTGGTTTCTGTTTTGTGATAGCACTGCCGACCTCGATGTGAGAAATAGACATTCCAACAGCTGTAAAAATTTGTACATTGATGAATGCTTAAATAATTAGTTCTGTGAATGTACTCTATTGCAGAGCCTTGTACATAATGAAGAATTGTCATGCCTGCTTTTTTTTTATGCCAGCATCTTTGGTCTTTGCCTTTTAGATGCACTTCTTTAGTATTTGGAAAAGCTTTCCCTTCTACTCTTTAAAAGATTCCCTTTTATTGCATGATGATAATAAACCTTTTATATTAACAACCTTTTTCATTAAACATCTTATCAATGAATAGCACACAGTAATTTATTCTTGTCTTATAGTAGAATTTCTATATAATGTCATTAGAATTTCATTATTTGCTAATCTGAAATCTTATGTTTACTGACTTACAGTATACCATAACATTTTCCCTACTTGTGCATTTACATGGAAAATCTGCACAGTAAAAAGAATTATCTTATGCCAAAATATGAACAAAAAATTTTTATTGTCCTTGTTTTTTTGCTAATAAAACTCATATGGCAGGAAATATGCAATGTTGCACAGAGATTACATAGCACAGTCTCTTGCCTCTTTGAATGTTTGACAGTTCCATCTTTCTTTTCTAAATATTGAAAAATATTTTTCTGAAATATCAAATCTCTCTTCTAGAAAGAAACGTCTCCATAAAGGGACAAAACTAAGAATCCTGTGGTTGTAGAGCTATATAAAATAAAATAAAAACAGAATATAGAATATATATATTTGTTTTGTTTTTTTAAAGCATAGAATAATGAAAGAAATATTTAAAAAGGAATAAATAAAATAGTGGAGAAATTAGTATTTAAAAATACATAAAAATGGTTTGACTACAAACTAAATGTACACAAAAATTAATGTACAATATGTTCAAAATCTAAATATACATAACGTCCCTTTCATGTAATTGTAGCCAATTATCCAAAGCTAACTGGATAATTTGGTGTCTAAAGTTTGCCTCTTTAGTTTGCACCGAAGGATACTTTCACATTACCGGGCTGAAGAGACGTAAATCTTATTTTTTACCTTAATGTGACACAAATCTGATCTTTTCAAATGAGATTTGAGTTACTTTCATATGTGGTCCTAAATCTGATACATATCTGGTTGGTGACACGAATAAGAATGCTGAGATCAGAATTCATGTGGCTTTTTGCCTATATTAATGTGCTGAGCTAAGATCTAATCCGTAACAGCTATGGTTAAAATACAGTTTATTCTCTGCTATCTGTAACATTTATTCGCACTACAGTAGCATTTATTGTCAAGGTTGCACAAATCGCCAGAACACTGGCAGGCCAGCAATACAACAGTGGAGGAGAGCTGCAGCTGACCAACTGTTTGCCCTCCAGAGTAAAATGTGATGCATACATTAGTTACTAGTGTGTCCATGTTGTCAGTCTTAATACTGACATGAGTAACAAAAATGTATTGTGTGCATGCGTGCCCTTGTGTGCAAGGTGCATTCACATTGCAGTTAAATACAGGTCACTTGTAATTATGAATGTGAACCATAAAGATACGATCTGAGCAAAAAAAATCGGAATGAACATTAAGGTTTGTAATGTGAACGTAGCCATATGAATACACTGAAGCGCATTTCAGCTCCAGGTTGTAACACTACAAACTATGGAGAGGTTCAAGAGGGGTGAATACTTATGTAGGCCACTTTAATAGCTGGATATATGAGAGGCATACAAATACTTTCTTTCAGCCCATAGATTGATGTATATTAATGTATGGAATAATTATTGACATATATGGTGCATAATAATAATAAACACAAAGGCATATAGATCAATACAAATCACAAAAAAAGGTCATTTTAAAAATCTCAACAGTTTTAGAGGCAAAAAAACATTACAATGTACAAAAGAAATGCAGTTGAGAGACACATATTCACAAGATTCACAAAAAATAAATGCTGACTAAAAGAATTTCCTTCCACATTTCAGGTTTCAGATCCATATAACATTCAGCCCTGGATATGATACTGAAGTAACAAGTTGCTTATCAAGCACAAAGAAAGAAATGTTTTCTTTTTCAAAATGTGTTCTGTTAGTTGTTAAGCTGTTAAGCTCTAGCACAAGGTCAATAATTGATAACTGAAATTTATGATGATTTACATTTGTCCCGTTTGTCCAAGAACCTTAATTTGTATGTTGGACTTTACTCACACACATCCATGCTCTGAGGTCACACACAGACCCCTCAGGGAATGAAGTAAAATTAGCATTATTGTCCTTTACAATGTTCAAACATTCTAATATATGAATTTTTAAAATTATTATTATTATTGTTGTTTTTAATTTTCCTTACCACTGAGTGTTGGACAAACTGTAAGTTTTAGGCTCCTGCTTGCACTTCTTTTGAAAAAAGAAAAACAACTGTCATTTTCAAAACTGCTGAGCAATTTCACACATTTATTTGCACATGTAATGAAACTGCTGCACAAGGCTCTTTTTTTTTATCTTTAACTGAGTGTTGTGATCAGTAGTACCACATATAATGTTACATACTTTACTGATCAAGAAAAACTCATTTTTAAATTTGTGATTTCACTTAATGTCCCTGGAGCTTTGATTCATTTATATGTTTGATTAACATATGGTAAGATGACTATGTTTTTGGGTAGAAGAAGTGGCTTCGATCAAAGCAGGTTGTGACCTAAGAGGATGTGACACAATCGATTGCAGTTCTGTTCCAGTGTTGTTCATTTTTTGTAGATTGCACTGCAAAAAAAGTCAAAGAAAGTAGGGGTGTGAACTTGACTGTTCTTAGATATGAAAAATTTGGTATGTGCATGTGTGTGGAGTAGAGCAATCTTTTTCTAGTGGCTACTATACATTTCTCTAGATTAAGACTTGTGTTCTCTCAGTAGTTTGTGTCGGTGGTGCTCTTGGTGTTCATCGTCACACTGAGTCCTCGAGCCGGCTCTTCAGAAGCAAAGTTGAGTACGCTTTTCAGGGTCTTGGTCAAGCTCTCCTTAAAGCCACGGCCCAGGCAAACATAGAGCAGTGGGTTCAGGCAGCTGTTGAAGTAGGCCAAGCAGAGCGCTAATATATGAGCCAGGTGAAGGTTTACCCTTGTCTCATCCACGGCCTTGTGAAAGATCAGCATAAGAGTGTCCAAGATATGCAAGGGAATCCAGCACAGGAAGAAGGTGATCACTACGGCTAGGATGACACGCAAGGTCCGTGCTGACCTCTCGCTTTGCCTCTGGGATGACCTATGGTGTGCCCTCTGGAACACTGTCCAGTGGCTGTAAGAGATTATTATGAAGGGCAGCAGAAAAGCAAACAGGAAGCGTGTACCAACCATGGCCCAGGCATGCGTCTGGTTTGAATAATGACCATGACACACTGTCTTTGCCCCATGTGTCTCTTCTTCCATGTGGATGAACTGGGGAATGGTGCCAATGAATGCCAGCACCCAGGTACCCAGACAGACCCAGCGAGCTGAGCCTGGCTGCCTCCAGTTCTGGCACCAAGCAGGTCGAGTCACTAGGAGCCAGCGGTCCAGACTGATGACCGTTAATATCAGCACGCTGCAGTACATAACCATATACAGTAGGCCGTGCACTATTTTGCAGGCTATTGGACCAAAGGGCCAGTGCATATCTTGAGACAGTTGTACCATGAGCAGGGGCAGGGATAAACAGCACAGCAGGTCAGCCAAGGCCAGGTTCAGAAACCACATGGCATTAACTGAACGGGGCATCCTGAATGCCGTCACCCAGGCGACCAGACCGTTGCCAGGGACACCCACCAAGAGGACAATTGCATAGCAGATCAGCGCAAACCAATGGCGCCAGCCGATCCCAACATCAGTCTTGTTAAAGAGTGTACAGTTTTGTGAATTGGCACATGGGTCTGTTGTGTCGTTGTAATCAAATGGTCCGTAATCACCAAAGTCACTGTCGTCACTCATTTTTACTGTGAGGAGAAGGGAAAGAGCAGGAAGGAAGCAAAATTAAGGAAATATCTCAAAACAATTTACAAACATTACCAGAAAGAGGTATTTTGTGATTTTTTTTCTTCATCTTCTTGACAAAGTTTGGTGTAAGTGTCAGTCTTTTCTTCATCTTCTGAAGACTCCTAATTGAAATAGTTCTAAGCTAACATTTTAAAGGTACAAACGCTTTTCACCATTGTGGAGCCCTCAAGGTCATCTTTTGTAGCTTTAGCTATAAGGTAAATGTGGTATACTTTTAAAACTTTTTTCAGGTACATAACTAGACTAGACTAGAAATAAAAACAGAAATATACTTGGAGACTACTATTTTAACATTTGGAGTAATGCATCATCCACAAACATAAGAGGTAGAACATGATGTCTAGAATATAGAAGGTATAAAATACTGCCCCTTTCGCACATTTCCGTGTGTCCGTTATGCGGATATTCTATTAGCATAGATTGTGGATCGGCCAAAATAAATGACGATTTACCTCACCCATACCTCAACCATAAACAAAAAACAAACAAATAAATAAATGCACAAATAAATAAAATAAAATAGAAATTTTATTTTAGAACTCCATCCATCCATTATCTGTTAAAGATTGCAGGGAAACTGGAGTCAATCCCAGCTGACTTCAGGTGAGAGGCGGGGTACACCCTGGGCAGGTCATCAATCTATCGCTGAGCTAACAACTGTTTACACTCACATTCACACCTATGGGCAATTTAGAGTAACCACTTGACCTAATCTGCATGTCTTTGGGTTGTGGGAGGAAACCAGTGCACGCTGATAATTTTCTTGTTCAGTATCAAGACATTAAAGACGCATTTGGCAAAGGAACATTTAAACAAACAAACAAACAAACAAGTAAATAAATAAATAAATAAATAAATAAATGAATGAATAAATAAATGGGTAGATGGATGGATGATCAAACGAACACAATAATAAACAGTATTCAAATTAATGTTAAAATTATTATATTATATTATATTATATTATATTATATTATATTATTTTATATTATATTATAATTTGTTAAGCACATTCTTTTCCTTTTCTATTGCCTTTACTGCTCTTTATAGCTCTCCTGCTCTCTGGATCACTTTTCTTATCCTACATGACAAATCCTGATGAAAACTAGTTTAACATAACGTACTGTAGAAAGTGACAATGAATACTGTAGAAAGCAACAGTAACAACATGTGTACTGGCCATAAAGTGTAATCAGTTACTCACATGTAGTTGAATCTCAGAATGATGAATTGTGAATATCGTGAGGCTTTACCACGCTCAGGCTCCTGTGTGTGATCTGCTGTCAGTCTTGTGCAATTTGTATATACTGAGCTGAAAAGGATGTGGCTTGTGAAAGCTACGTTTTTAACACTTTCCGACCTAAGCAGAGAGCTGCATATTATGAAGGCATATTTGAATCAATGCTTTAGAAATATTTCAATCTAAATCAGTCTATAATTATTTTCTTTGAAAGAAACATAGTTTTCTACACATAAAAATCCATAGTAGAGGAAAGATTTTAAGATTTTATGTTTTCAGAGGAGAAAAACACTACAGATCTTTTATTTGTTAACAAGTTTCACAAGTGATTAGTTTAATGAATTAATTTAGTTTAATGTAAATAAATTGATTTTCAAAAATCACAAAAAAAAAATACATTTAGATTTTCATTGGAAAAAGTCTCCTTTGGTATGTGGCTCAAAAAAGACATGTACAAAGGCTGTTGATATTTAAAAATGTTTAATTATTATGATTTCACTATTATTACTCTGTTCTTTCATAGAGGTGCTTACACAATTACATGTTAATATACAACATTGTCAGTCTGCATTCTAATAAAGATTGCTTATGTAAAAATGTAGACATTAGGTGTATATCGTCACATTGACCAAGTCAATTCCTTTACAACAGATTACAATGCTAAAAATACTTTTGACTATATTTAGGATATTGTAAAGTGTTGTAAAGTGCAAAATTTAATTCATAGTGAATAAAATGGTTATAATTGTCTAACTGTGGCTTCATTAAACAAAGAACAAGACTTTACTTGGAGAAACTTATTTAACATACTGTATATAACATATAAGCAGCCACGACAATTACATATAAGCAACAACAAGACATAAACCAGTTTCCTGGGCTTGTTTTTCACAGCTGCCAGTACTAATATTCTGTTAGTGGTAGCTTTTCATGGTGGCTTACACAACCTGCTTGCATCATAGCACACGTTTCTCAATGCCCACTTTTAGCAATTGGTGGACTGTTTTGTTTGGAAACTCTGTGGCTCAAACTCAGCTGACCATTGTGGCTATTTTATGTGTAAAGTGTAAAACTAAACAGGGTGTGTGCTAGTGTTTTTACTCCTCTTTTGCCACAGAAACTTGGCAACAATTCTATCTCTTTTAATCCATTTATAGTGATATTTAATGTTGTGGAACATGACAAGTTAGATATCATTTATCAGTTACCTGTTATCATTTCCATTATAGCAGTTATGAACAGGCATTCTTTCACCAGCTATCCCCCCTCCAAAGTTATTAAGAAAAAACCCCAGCTTGTCACAGTACTGCGCAACAGGAAAGCACATAGTCCTGAAGACTTAAGATTGAGCGTTCATTACCTTAAAGGTACACTACGTAGGATTTTGAGGGGATCTATTAACGGAAATGGAGAATCTATTCCAAAATATACTTAAATATTTAACTCAAACTTTAGTTTGTTATAAAAGTAGTTTTCAGTGGCTTGCGCATGTATATTTGCTGACTGCAGTTTGTGGTTTGCCACATGATGATGACAAATTGTGAAGAGAGAGTCACAAATTTGGTACTTGAGTAGACCAAATCAGGACTAGAATTTTGTTTTGATTGATAAATAAATAATGCATGAAACTGAAATTAAACATTACCAACAAGATGATGAAATCATGTGACTATTTTCAGTTCCAGTTTGTTTACACGTCATTATCATGATTATTGTACCACTGTCCCATGTTTCTCAAAAGCCAAAGCTCAGCTGATGAATCCAATGACAAAGTCAACTTTGTCATTTTGTGTACCACACAACAGAATTAAATAGTATACCCACTCAGTGCTGAGTTACAACTTTTAAACAAAAAAGACACATGAAAAAATGTGCAAACACAATTTAATACCCCAAACACACACAAAGAACCACTGTATGTTAATGCAAATGTTTTAATATGTAGAAAATGATTCTGCAGCGTATATGTGCAAGGACATATACACATCTGGTGTATGACCTGGTATATGTTATGAGTCTGTGTGTGGAAAAATGCTGAGTTCAGCAGTGTCATAAGTTTGGGGAAGTAGCTGTTTTTTAATCTGCTAGTCTAAACCACTGGAATAAATCTTTAAATATATTTTACTGGAGTTCACTTATATCTTTATGTTTTTGGAAAGCATTTCACACAAGGCTACACCTCTAAGCAGACACACTATAATTTACAGACACAATATATTATTTGTAATATATTGTCCAATATATATTATTTATTATTTTTGTTAGCCATAGGTTTTGAACACACATCTTGGCAAGCACCTGGACATATCATCAGTGATGTTACGTGAAGTACTCAGGTGTTTCAAAACCATACACCCTCGCTGAGGCAACACCACCGGGGTTGAGCAAGGCACGGTCAGTTAAAAAAAAAAAGCTCTGCTTGGCGATTTCACACACCCATGTATTGTAAAGTCCCTATTTGATCCTGATCCTCCATGGCCATGTGGTTTTCTCTGGGTTCTACACTTTCTTCCCAGACACATGTGATTAGTGATTGTTAATTGCCCCTGAGTGTGATGAGTGTGTGAATGTGTGTGCATGGTGACCTGTGACAAACTCGCATCTTATTCATGATGTATTCTTACCTCAAGCCCAGTGTTCCTGGGACTGACACCTGTCCAGGATGAAGAGCTAAATATTCCACCAATGTTTGAGGTTTTAATCCTGTAAATATCCAACTTATATTTTTATTTATTCAGTTATTTCAGTGAAATTTCTAGTAAGAAAGGTACATTAACAGTGAGAAAAATGAAAATTATGGATGTCGGGCTTCTGAAACAAACACTTTTTCAATTTGTTACAATTTGGCATATTAAAATTTGTAAAATGTATGTATAATTTCAAGAAGCAGCCTTTTAAATGAGCTGAGACATGTTTTCAAACAGTATTTATTCAAAAGAGTATTAACAGTCTGTATTTTGTATTACTGTTTTATTAACGTTTATGGTAATCAACCCCCCCACCCCCAAATAGTAGCAAAAGGATAAATATGGCCAAAAGAACCCCAGTGTGACTACAGCCGAGATGGAGATCAACCACGCTGATAGTAGCTACCTAGCAATTTAAGCAAGCTAATAGCAACTTAACCAGAGTTAGGGTATTTTAAAAAGTTTTTAAAAGCTATTTTTAAAAGTAAACTAACACCATATATTTAGGCAATACTCTACAGAAGTAATGTAAACTACATGATTTGACTGGCGTCAGATGGTAGTTAATACAATTAACACAATATAAGACTATGCTAGTTACCAAATTGACACAGTCATTTAGCCTAGCCACATACATACAGTATATACTTAGCTAGGTTTTCCTCTTACAATGTATTCAAATATTATTTATTTTCCTTTTAAATGAGGCTAAAGTCCTAACTAGGGTTGTCAGTTTTTTGTTCCCTGAATCATGCTATTCACAGAAACAGCTTGTCAATATTTGCTAGCTAGCTACCACTAGCATGTTTGCACTCCCTCTTCATTGTAATTGTACTACACTTAATAACTTT
The DNA here is from genome assembly GCA_030068025.1 of Parauchenoglanis punctatus. NCBI lineage: Eukaryota > Metazoa > Chordata > Actinopteri > Siluriformes > Auchenoglanididae > Parauchenoglanis > Parauchenoglanis punctatus. The sequence continues at coordinate 3,642,615 of JAQQZU010000037.1, read as the reverse complement.
TTACCAAGTTATTGCTATTATATTTATGAGGACAGTTAGCTAGATAAGTGCTTGAATGAGTCAAAAATTACACATAAAAAGGTCAGTGAATGAGGAACAGTTAATGCAAGCTGATGCGCATAAGAAGAAAAACAAACAGCAGTTGCTAAAACAGAGCAGGTTAAAAAAAGAAATTGCCACAGAATGTAAATTTCGCTGACACACTAACAGGCTCATTGGTGTCACTGAAGGTTTTGAAATCCTGCATTAGTTCCTGGTTAAAAAATGCAACACTGAAGACAACACTGTTCATTGCATAGTGTGATACATATTGAGTCCAGCATTCAACAATTCAGGAAAAACATACTCTCTTAATAAGGGACACAGTCTGGACAGGGTTACGGTTGTTCAGTTCAGTACAGGAGCATTTTCCGGAAGAAGAGTCGGAGTGTCATCTCTGAAATCATCTGACTGAAGCTCTATGAACAGAAGTAAAGAAGAGCAGAGGTCAAAAGATATAAAAAGAAAAGAAGAAGAGGAGAGAGCAGGAAAGTAATTATTACAATAATGAATATTTATAGAACTGGTTGGGAATAGTAGTTGTTTGTGGTAGTAATCTGAAGCGATCAAACACACCCAACAGTGAGGTGCTTGGCCGGTTGCTGATGCTGATGGACTCATCTTCATCTTCCTCCCTCCAGTCGGTAACATTAGCTGGTGGCATGCACTGCTCCAAAAACAGGTCCTCATCCTCTGAGTCATCATGCTCCGGAGGCCAGCGCAGTTCACCACTCTCCACCTCACTGATGTCCGTTGGCTCCACCACGATAGAGGGCAGACGCTCCTTCCCCTGCGTCATGCATCCCAGAGTTCCCTCTGGACCCAGCACCACCTCCACCGGGTCTGGAAAGATCTGCAGGGAAAAAAACAGAGAGAGAAAAAGAGAGCGATATCTCACTGACACCTGACAAAGGAAAAAAAAAGAAAAATGTACCATTCATTTTACATTTAATTTTTAATTGACCCAAAATGTTAAAGTGTTTACATATATCCCACAACAAAATAACAATCTTTAAAATAGGTTTTGTCATGAACCTCTTGGCCTTCATACCCGATGTGAAGATGGTATGACATGTGGTGCAGTTTATTTAACAGATTATGTCAGAAGGAATGAGGAGCACGGAAAGACAATGTTGGTAATATTACAGCTGAGGTGATCCAAATATTGTTGAGGGGACACATAAAGAGTGAGCATACACATTATTATTATAATATTATAAGAATACTGGTGTCCCATCGAGGGTGTATTCCCATTCCATGCCTGGTGTTCCTGGGAAAGACCTGGTATTTACCACAACCAGTTAACGAAGATGAATGAATGAATAAGTCTTAACAAGCAATATTTGGCCATTTTTATTCTGTGGTATGTAGAGTTTTTCTGTTTGTACCCCATGCTTTAATATTTACCTGAAAAGACATTCTGTCCTTTTTTTTCTGAAGTGGAATTTCATACATGACCGAATCCTGGGTTCTTACATCTTCCACACATCTGTTTAAAAGAATGAGAAGGGATTTCAGGAGAGCATGTCTGAGTCAATAAAACTTGCATACAGTGGTTATGTGCCCACATACGTACAAAAGTCTTTCACAACTTTCTGTAACTAATCTACATTGCTCACTTATGACTTGCTTCCTCTTTGGCAATGACAATACAGGACATCTGGTCACTGCTTAGAAAGCTGGACCATGTTTCACTGAATTTTAGACTAAAACTAAACAGACAAAGTTCAACTGTCCACAGCAGATCTGCTCAATCGTTGCTTTTCCCATGTGGAAAATCTTCTCACATCAGCCTTTAATTGGCTGCACTGTCTATCAATCAAACTCAAAGAATCAGAGCCTTCACTGGTCATAGACAATGAAGCTGATACATTAATCTGGCTTCAGTCCCAGTCGAACTGGGTATAATCTTTCTTTCCATGTGCCTGTTCTTTGCAGGCAGGATTATGCTGCTAAGATTACTCATTCAGGGCTTGAGCATATAAGAATAGATTACATTCTCCCACAGTCATTTTTTTAGCAGAGCTAGACTACTGTTGATTTCCACTCAGAGGCCAGTTACATAAAATCCTAGGCTTACTTCGGAAGGTCTAAGTGACTAACATGACTGAATGATGACAACAGTTATCTTTTTAATATTTAACCATGGTCATGATAAGCTGCCTTAAGCTAAACAATTTACGTAAATGAATGTATGTAATTGAGTGAGAGGATCTGCTACAGAAGCTGAGCTGGTTCTTGTTTAGAAAATTGGAGTCACTGAACTACCAGTGATTACCGGTTTACAAGTTTACTCTTGTGATACATGAGCTCTCGTACATGCTAGCATCACTGTGAATGACAGGGGAGAGATGAATGCCATCCCTCCCGCCAGGAGACCACGGCCAATTACATTCTCTTGACTCGCAGCAACAGACGTGGATTCATACTCACACTCTCCTCATGAACGGGCGAATGGTTTTCTCTCGTTACACTCAGGAACAAGGATTTGTTTCTTATTTTGTTATTCCTTTTTCCTAATGACTTTTAAAATGAACTTGCATCTCCTAATGTCAACGTATATTTGTATGTTCTTTTCTGATATGAAAACTGTAAATGAACAGGCTAAACCTAATTTGAACATCCTTTTTCATAGCGTTTGCTTGCATAATGTATGTCAGCCACGTAAACTCATACACCCCCAACTTCCTGAAGCTTCCTGTGACCTTTTTTGACATCCCATGGAAATTCTTTTAGATCTGCCACTTAACCACTGTATAAGTGGAAACTTCCATTTTTATCACTGGATGATATTTAAGTGCAAAGAGGTTAAAAATTATACGCAGAGTATTCCAGTGAATTGATGTTATCTTTTAACGTGGGTATGGTAATTATGAAATAATAACCACAGTGGTGAGGAATCCAATTTACAAATGGAAACGGATGTGGCTGTTTTCTAACGCTGATGTTTTTTAGGTAATCAGCATGAAGTATTCCTTGTATTAAATGCATTGCTAACACTGTTAATAATGAGGATAATTATTAATATTGCAAGTTAGCCTTCTGTCTTCTGTATTATTCCTAACACTTACATTTAATACTAGCCAATGTTGGATTTGTTCATTCGTTCATGCCTGATTGTATATTCTTACTTGAATAAAAATGTGGAAAGATAGAGATTGGAGTCTGATGTCTAATGGTCCAGACCAAACAAAACAGGTTAACTGACCAATAACACATCAACAACAACTCTTAAATATGCTCATTTATCTGTATTCATCTAACAGGTGAATTCTGAATACACAATTGGACCAAAGAAACCAAGAAAACAAATTATCCAAATTATGGTTTTACCTTACAGTGTCTTTCATAAGTAAACTAGGAACTAAAATGAACTTAATTGGCTTTTATGTGTCATTTAAGCTTGCAAAAAAGAATTGCATATGATTAGCACATTTTGTCAGTTATGGACTTGACTGTATTACTCAATTTTTGCCTCTAGTGAAAGAAAAAAGTTTCAATAAAATACAGTTGTATGATCCTGAGCTCAGGTTACTGCCTGTGCAGAGTTTCTCCACATGTTCTCATGGATTTCTTCTGGGTTCTTCCTACAACTATTAAAAAAACATAAATGCAAATTTGCTATGGTAAATAATGCTTAGTATGTGAATGTGTGGGCATGGAGGCTTGCAGTGGACTGTGATTTCTCCCACCTTGGGTGTGTGGTGTGCTGAAAATCAGCTAAATGATAAACACTGAGAAATTTAAACAGATTTTGATTCATCATGTGAAAGGAAAAAGCTTTCTTTTTCTTCTTTTTCTAACAACTGCCCAACACACAGCAAACATGATTAAGACCTTCTTACAGTGGAAGGCCATTGGAAGAATTACAGCTGAATCAACAACCACAGACTCCTGGGGCTTTCCTGTTTTTCTTCCTGTGTCATGAAAAGGCTCTCTATATTTCCCTTAAAGGTAGTTTGACTTTCTGTAGAACCCATGAAGGTTCTATGTGGCTTTTTTCAACCTTTCCTGAACAGGCTCCAATTAGAATTTGGAAAAGCTAGAACCACTAACTATGAAGTTATGTTTGAGAAGAGATAAAAGTGATATTAGAGATTAACTCATTGAAAACAAAGTTTTGGACCAGCCCATGTGAGAACAACATTTCATGACATTCAGAAAGTTACATTTAAGTTTACAGTGATAATAATGTTATAATTACCATATTTTTTAAACAGATGTCTTTGCAAAGTGGATCTCATTTAAAAATTGCACTATATATGGGCAAAATTTAACCAGTCAAACAGGATGCAAGAAGTTTATCAATATGTACGATCTGTAGTAACTCCAACAGCTCCACCTACAACCAAAGTGTGAAAGGAAACTTCTATATACATCATCTTTGAAGAGCTCTGTGCTTCTGTCTCACTTGCCTCAAATTCCACTGAAAGATATATATGTACAGAATATATATGTCTTTCCATGGAATTCTACATACTGCACTTTATGGTGACTTGTGCAATGGCCTTGGAATTGGCTTCCAGTGTTGTCTTTCACAACCGCTTTGACTTCTTGATGAAGCTTATCAGTGCCCTGTTAGCCTTGTATATTGCCAAGCATTCCAGTATCCACATGTGGGGCATCGAATCATAGGCCTTCTTGTAGTCAATCAAGGCTGTGCTCAGGTTGGTCTGCCTAGTCTTAGAGTCTTGGGTGATTGTTCTATCAACCAGTAGCTGGTGCTTTGACCCTCTGGTGTTGGTTCCAATTCCTTTTTGAGCTTTGCTCATGCACTGACTTATGTGTCTGCCTAGTTTGTCTGCTATGATGCCTGAGAGTAGCTTCCATGTTGTGGATTGTGCTGTTTACCGGCAAGACAGAACGAAAGACTCAGGCAATTCAAAGGGAGAGGGAGTGTGCTTTATGGTTAAATCTTCATGGGCCACGGATGTCTGCGTGCTAACAATGCACTGTTCTCCTGTTCTAGAGCTGCTGACCATTAAAGTTAGACCCTTTTACCTCCCAAGGGAATTCAGCTCAGTTATCCTCTCAGCTGTTTACATCCCCCCACAAGCTGAAAAATCTTTGGCTCTGGACAAACTGTATGGCATTATAGATGGACTAGAGAACACACACCCAGAAGCAGCATTTATTGTGTTGGGACACTTCAACAAAGGCAACATGAAGAAGGTCTTCCCAAAATACCACCAACACATTACTTTCCCTACCAGAGGTGATCAGAAGTGGGATCACTGTTACACTTCATACAAAGACTGTTACAAACCCCTCCCCCACCCTGCTTTTGGAAAAACAGACCACTGCTCCATTCTACTGCTGCCTGCAGAAACTTAAACAGGAAAAACCAGTTTCCAAGCACATATACAAATGGGACAGTGACACTGAGGGGGTCTTACAGGACTGCTTTGAGACAACTGACTGGCAGATGTTTGAAGATGCAGCTGATGGTAATATCAACGAATTCACAGACTCTGTCATAGGATATATGAGGACGTGCATCGATGATGTTCCAAGGCATTGTCCGCACCTATCCAAATCAGAAACCCTGGGTCAGTGGTGAGATACGTGCTAAGCTCAAAGCACTGTCCTCTGCCTTCAACTCAGGTGACCCTGACGCCTACAAAGCAACCAGATATGACCTCCAGACATCCATCAAAAATGCCAAGAAGGACTACAGGGACAAGATGGAATCCCACTACCACAACTCTGACCAAAACGCATGTGGAGTGGCTTATGCTGCATCACAGACTACAAAAAGAAAAACAAAGTCAGTGTCCAGCTAACCACATCTCTCCCGGATGAGCTCAACATCTTCTATGCTTGTTTCGATGCAGCCAATAACAAACCTGCCATATGCCCTCACATGGGCAGGGAGGCAACAAAGCTGATCCTAGAGAGGGCTGATGTGAGCCGGTCCTTCAAAAAGGTCAACCCCCACAAAGTTCCGGGACCAGATGGTATTCCAGGCCGTGCTCTAAGGGCCTGCACTGACCAGCTGGCGGAGGTGTTCACCAACATCTTCAACCTCTCCCTGAGACAGTCTGTGGTCCCCACCTCCCTCAAGGTATCCATCATCATTCCTGTCCTGAAGAACACTGTGGTCACCTGTCTGAATGACTTACCGCCCTGTTGCACTGACATCAGTAATAATGAAGTGCTTCGAACGTCTGGTCAAAACCCACATCTGCGCCTCCCTCCCTGACACATTATACCCTCTTCAGTTTGCCTATAGATCAAACAGGGCCACAGAAGACGTCATCGCCTTGGCGACACACACTGCTCTCACCCACCTGGAAAAAGGGACTACATATGTGAGAATGCTCTTCGTTGACTACAGCTCAGCATTCAACACCATCATTCCTTCAAAGCTCATCTCCAAGCTTGATGATCTCGGACTGGGGACATACATGTGCAGATGGATCTTCAATTTCCTGACAGGCAGGCCACAGGTGGTGAGAACTGGCAGCCACACTTCCTCCTTGCTGATCCTGAACACAGGCACACCACAGGGCTGTGCTCAGTCCCCTCATGTATTCCTTGTTCACTCATGACTGTATCGCCAAATACAACTCTAACATCATCATCAAGTTTGCTGACGACACGACCATCATGGGTCTCATTACAGACAATGATGAAATCGCATATAAAGAGGAAGTGAAGGCATTGACCATCTGGTGCCAGGACAACAACCTTCTTCTCAGTGTCAGAAAAACTAAGGAGATGATAGTGGACTACAGGAGACAACAAAGGGGGGGGGACACCGGCCCATCTACATCAGCGGTGCTGAAGTAGATAGAGTCAGCAACTTCAAGTTCCTCGGAGTGAACATCACTGAGGACCTCTCCTGGACAACACACACCGACACTGTGGTCAGGAAAGCTTGCCAGCGACTCATCTTCCTGAGGAGGATGAAGACGTTTGGCATGCATGCCAATATAATCTCAAACTTCTACAGGTGTACAATAGAGTGCTTGCTGACGGGCTGTGTTCAAGTTCAAGTCAAGTTCAGGTGGATTTTATTGTCATTTCAACATATACATGTGGTACAGTGTACAGTGAAACTAGGACCTCTCTAGGTGTAGGTTTCTCTAGGACCGAGGTGCTACATATAAGACAACAGAAGTACAAAAGGTGCACGTGTGCAACAGAAGACAACAGAAGACAACATAAAGTGCATGTACATCCATGTGTAGTGTGCAAAATGGCAGCGGTAAAGATGTGCAAAAACTTTTTAAGGTGCAAAATGTGCAGAATTTTAGAGGTAGATGATAGACGAGTGTACATTTGTGTGTGTGTGTGTGTGTGTCAGTCCAGTCCCTGAGTGTTCAGGAGTCTGTTGGCTTGGGGGAAGAAACTATTACAGAGTCTGGCAGTGAGGGCCCGAATGCTTCGGTATCTCTTGCCAGATGGCAAGAGGTGAAGAGTGTGTGTGAGGGGTGTATGGGGTCATCCACAATGCTGGTGGCTTTGCGGATGCAGCGTGTGTGGTGTATGTCAGTGATAGAGGAAAGAGAGACTCCGATGATCTTCTCATCTGTTCTCACTATCCGCTGTAGGGTCTTGCGGTCCGATATGATGCAGTTTCCATACCAGACAGTGATGCAGCTGCTCAGAATGCTCTCAATAGTCCCTCTGCAAAAGGTGATGAGGATGGGTGGCGGGAGATGGGTTTTCCTCAGCCTTTGCAGGAAGTAGAGACGCTGCTGGGCTTTCTTGACGGTGGCGCTGGTGTTGAGGGACCAGGAGAGGTTCTCCGCCAGGTGAACACCAAGGAATTTGGTGCTCTTGACGATCTCCAC
>JAQQZU010000037.1:3588475-3599621 GCA_030068025.1 Parauchenoglanis punctatus | reverse complement strand
AGAGCGGCCCGGCTTTATTTAATCACCGAATAAAGTCGTAAACTTCTGGAAACAAAGCCTGAGTCTCCAAATTATTCCCCACGACATCACACTCCTAGATTTTGGGCTGGTACTTTTCAGCCTGCTTCGCTGATGCATTTGTAATATTGAATATGAACAAGATGGAGATAAAGATATATACTTTATCATTCTTTGTTTCCCCAGAGACACATTTGGAGGAGAAACCAAAAAGTGGATGGACATAGCAGATACACATTGTTTGAAACTCCATACTGGTGTGCTAAACACTGCATACTGGCCTAGTATACACTGTACTGCACACTACTTCTCACCCTAATATACATTATTCAAGTATGACAACTTCCATGTAGTGTACTAGACTAGTACATCCTTTATGAAATTAAAAAGCAGTGCGTCCACTTGAGGTTGTCACATTTACGTCACACAAGGGGCTGTTGGCAGTAAGTCAGAAAACCCAGCTAGTAGCTATTGCTACTAGCAAATGCTAGCTAGCAACTACTTAGCTAGCAAGCATGCCATTCATTAGATTAGCGAGCTAGATAGCTAGCATTCACTATTGGTTGGGCGATTTGTCTTATTAAAAACAAGAAAACACATGAAAATATGCAATTTATTTATTAGATGTTTTACATTTATATTTGGAACTGGAGTCGAAGCCATTTACATTTACATTTATGTCATTTGGCAGACGCCCTTATCCAGAGCGACTTACATACATCTTATTTTTTTATACAAATGAGCAGTGAAGGTTAAGGGCCTTGCTCAAGGGCCCAGCAGTGGCAGCTTGGCAGTGCTGGGATCTGAACTCACAACCTTCCGATCACTAGTATAACATCTTAACCACTGAGCTACCACAGACCCATTTCCACTGTCCGCCGAGATTGTCAAAATTTGGGGAAATTATTGGATTCAGTAGCTGATGAAGTGAGCTCTGGCTGAACGCTGGAAATTTCCCCAAAGTAGTAGATCATCCTGGTAACTGTGGTGTACTGAAAAATGTTTGAATGTATTTTTTCATGAACTGCACGCTACTTACTACTTTTCAGTTGAGATCAGTATAAGAGCAGAATCCAGTACTGCATTTCAGACACAGCCTGTATCTAAGCAAAGTACAAACTACTCAAAAGTACACTGTACTACACAACAAAACTGTAAATGTAATGCTTTACCATGTGTAAAAATGGCTGTCTGTAGTCATTTCATGTTTAAACAATAATAAATCTGAAGGCATCTGACCTCCGTGTCAGTGAGCCGCCAGAATTCTCCAAGCTCCGAGTCGCACAATCCAACCATAAATAAATGGAAATCTGTCTGTGAACTCAGGGTTTCAGCAGAGGGAGATGTAGGGGTCACTTCTTTAAATGACTTAGAAAACAGTGAGAGCAGGATAATATGTTGCCAGAGGGATCACTTAATGTCTGAGCTAAAATGATTGTCTCATTAGATCTGAATGAATGTCTGAGCTCGGACGTCGTGCCCCGATCTTCTACGCTCAATTGCTGGACATCAGGAAAACAAGGACCTGATGAAAATAAAAAAGAGAGGCATTTGTGTTCATTCGTTCTCTCCCTTGGGCCAAAACAAAAAACTTTCCTAATCTAACGTGCTCCTGAAATACGACTCTCCTTTTGTTTTCTTCACACAGACTGCAACATTCATGCAAATTCACCTGAGAGTTGTTTTTCTTCCTTTTTAGGCTTGCAGAATACGGTCTCTCCAATTCACCAGTTTATTTACATTTTAATGAGCATCGTATTAGATGGAGGTGTTCAATAAGTGTTCCGTATCTTGACCAGATATAGTCATCAGTGTGTCTGATTTGTTCCCTTTTCCATGGTTTGTATTAAAAATGACAGGCTGTGTGTTTGGGTAATTGGGAAAATGTTCTTCATGGCAGCTCAGAGAGGCCTTTTAGTCACAAACTGCAATTTTCCATTTAGGAAAGCAGATAACAGACTTGGTGCAAAACGCACACCTCCCATTACGATCAGGTAGCTGCTGCCATTAAGAGACGTGACATGTTGTCATACGTACCTTATTATTCCCAGAGAAACTCAGCACTGCTATTCTGAGCACTGGCCAGATAATAAGCTGCAGTGTGACACTGACGTGAAGCAGGAAGAGTTATGACTAATGTCGTTTATTCAGGAAATAAAACGCTATGGAACCGTTCACACATTTGAAAACTTGTAATGACACTCCACATGGGGATTTTTCCTAACTCTAAATATATGAATGCATGTTATATGGTCGGAATCGTAACTGCAAAGCTTAAATTTGATTGTTAAACATGATTTCATTTATCCAATCATTTCCTTTATTATGTCATTTATTTTTATTTGTTTATTTTGCATAGTTATAGTTCCTGCTATTGTTAGCTGATTGCAAACAAAATTAATTTTCTGATCATTAGTGATGGCTGGTCATGATATTGAATAGGAGGGCTCAAAACATTCCACTACCTATCACTGACTTGACTTTAAACCATTCCGGTTTAGCCTTACCCTGGATTAACACTGGATATTTCATGTAAGCGACGTGTCAAGTTTCAGTCCATTCACATCAGGCATGTTTCAGCTGCATTTCCCTACAACATAGTGGCAGCAGAAAGAAATCATTTACTGTAGACTTTAATTTGTTTTAGGCAACTCCAGCATTTGATAGTTATGAGTAAGTAAACTTACATTTTGGACTGTTTGTTTGAAAGCAAAATTGACTGTTTAACATTAACTAGGGCTGTCAAACGATTAAAAAATTTATCTAATTAATAACACTGAATTAGTCTAAATTAATCACATACATCACGTTTTTGCTGTGAACGTATTTAAAAATATTTCAATTCAACTGAATTTTGACAGATGAGTGAATCAGCGAAACATTTTAGACTTTAAAGTTCAGTGTCTCTGGTTAGTCGGTCAGGTAGACTCGACCGGTTTGTGTCTGAACGCCTGGTTGAATGCGGCTTGACAATGCTGGCTGTGGCTGTGCTAGCTTGGACCTCTGGGTTAGCTCTTAAATGATTTGCGTTGAGGCGATATTTCAGACGTGATGTACTCCGATGGTACGAAAACTCCTTATTGAAGAAATTGCTGACAGCGATGCATTTTTTAAATGTAAATGTTCCACTCATTGGGCCAAGCAGCGTGTCCTTGTTTGCCTCAGTCATTTTACAAAGCCACTGTGGCCAGAACAGCACTAAGCCAAAGGGCAAAACGGAATGCAATTAATTTTTTTTAACACATGTTTTTTCTGAAATTAAATGATTTTGACAGTCTTTATCTTAGCACAATCATTTGCCAATAGAACAAAACTATGTCAAAGTGAAATGAGTAAAAATGTCTAGAAATAGGCTTAGTAATTGTATATTTTTGTTATAATTTTACAATAAGACATACTTTTTTTTTGCAGTGTATCTGCCAGCTATAATTATTAGCTGTAATAAGTGGGACTGTGAATAACCAGTATATTTGTGTTTCTTTTGCTGCTCCATGTTGGTGTAAAATGAGAATCATACCGTACAAACACTTTGCTATGCAGCTGCGGGTTTCACAATCATGACATATTTGTAGATTAGGATTTTAAATAAAGTTCGCAATGTATAGAAAGTGTGTTCTTCAGATTTCACTGAGTTTCTAAGGAGTTTCTTCTATACTCACGTGTACAACAAAAGTAGGTAGACTCAGAGTGTCTAAGTAAGTCGGAAAAAAAAGTAGACTCCGAGTGAAAAACCAGCAGCATCACACAGATGCTGGAATTTCACTAATTCGCTAATAAAAAAATGCTTTTTTAAATTAGAATTAAATGAGGAGTTGATGCGATACATGACTTGACACTACACACGATTGACGCCAAATGGAAGGCACGAATAGCACAAGATCTCAACATAGGAATAAAATGATTACGTCGACACACAACAACACACTCTTTGAAAGACAGATGCTTTTTTTTACTTAATACTGCAGTGTCTTGTCTGTATTTGCTTGGGCGAAGTTTGCCGCTTATATCTAGTTTCTCCAAATTCGGTTTGAAAATCCTGAGATTGAGAAAGTTATCCACTGTTTATTACATTTGCTACAAAGAAGCATTCTAAGTGACTACTGTTGACGTGTTATGAATATGTGTGTTATGGATTTAACCAGTATTTCAGTCCACATTAGCTCATTAAGACACACTTCCTGTTGCATCTGTTTTACAGGCTCTTTTTTACATGCTTTCTAACTGAAGCACAAGCACCATTAAAGATGGACTGATGTCCCACATGTCCACTTTCTGTTCATTGTTATCTTTATTTATTAAAAGTAGCAACATCAGGGTATTTTCTAAAGAAGTGCTTCGAAAGTGTCTTTTTTTTAACGTACTGTAGAAAAATGTGAAATTAGCATTAGTATTTGACACACATTGTTTTTGTTTTGAAAGCATGTGACCGCTACCTGCTAGAGAAGTGGATAAAGAAGAGTCATACAATAAAAAGATTATAGGAAAACATAAATATTTTTAGGAAATAAAGTAAGACGTTTTAACTGAAGAAAAGTACAGGTGCCATGGTTTAGAGATCAGTTCAGCTAAAGTTCAGCCAAAATAAAAGAAGTGCATAAGGAGAGTTGTGAAAACCACAAACAGCTTAGTTGAAAAAGAAGTGCACAAGGGGTGGCGTGAAACCACAAAGCTGGGGTGAAAGATAGGTTAAGCTAAATATAATGTAGAAAGCGATGGCAGGTGAGGACGCTGAAAACCACAAAGAGCAGGAGCCCCCCCAGGAATTATAAAGAGCCATGGTCATGGTTTGGTCTTCTTTTTGGACGAGACACTCACATGCTGAGACTCTGAAAAAGGTTGACTCATAGATTTCATCCCGATGATTTTGTCTGCAATAAAGCGGATCACGGTGGGTTTCCTCCCACAGTCTAAAGACATGTGGTCAAGTGGCTACTCTAAATTGCCCATGTGTGTGAATGGTTGTTCGTCTCTGTGCGAGGCTGCCTGTCCAGGGTGCACCCCACTTTGTCCCAAAAGTCAGCTGAAATTGGCTCCAGTTTCCTTCTAATGGATAAGCGGCATAGAAAATGAATGAATGAGTAGTACCAAGAAGGACTCAGAAGAAGAAGTTCTTCAATTGTTTATTAAGTAGTGCCTTAGAAATTATTTAATTCCGTTTAATTAGTTATTTGTTGATCGCAAGAGAATGAATTAAATGAAAGGTTAAGAGGTTTTTATTAAGAGGTTTATTACTAGAATATCAGGCATGAAAAAGAAGACATTTTACTTACCGCCGCACTAGCTCTCCGTGTAGCAAGATATCTACAGATTCAGTGTTAGTGATCCCTTTGAAACCAATCTTGAACTTTTTCTTCATTCACATGTCACATGTGGAAGGTTTGAACAAAATACACCTTATCTTTTCTTTCCTTCACGGCCGGCCATGAGAGGGTCGAGGCCGGTTCGGGTCCATTACATGTGAAAGAACCAATGGAACGGATCGGTCGTAAGAATTTAAAATACAGTTATTTTTACAAGATATCTTCAATTTCATGTTTCAGTTTTAAGATCTATGGCCTAGAATCCTCTTGTTGCAGATTGTTGTGGATTGTTTTGGGAATATAGCTACCATCAAAATATATAGCTAGCTATAAGAAATAGGCCAAGGAAAATGGCAGCTCGCTATTTGGCTCAGAGGATCATGGGAAGGGTGAGTCTGCCCCTTTAACGTCTATCTAGACAGTCTGAATCAGCCATCCAAGAACAGTTAGAAATCAGGGAGCGTAAAACCACATGACTTTCTTCCTCTTTATTATTAATATTTAGAGGTTTAGGTGATCCCAGAAGTGTGGCTCTCTCAAATCATTTTACCCATCTCCCCTGTCTAATTATCCAAATTTTCCATCCAGTGCATGACCCCGAGTGGCCTCTGGGGTTTAATTAGCAGTAAAGCTCCTAGCTCTGATGGTGAGATGAGCTGAATGATGAAGCTTTCAAATGCCTGCACCGGAGCTGCTCAAATCCTCTGTTTTATTAAGAATTTATGCTTTATTCATATCACATATTGGCCTTGTATTTCTGGGGTTTAAAAGTCAACAAGTGTTTGAAAATTTTTACTGTTAATCTGACTTTTTTTTTTTTTTAAATGCAATTTAATGTAATGCAATTGAATGTAAATTTAATACAGTGAACAGAATTTGATGTTGGTTTTTATCTGCTGCTCGTTAAGACATTTGGGAGTAAGCGTGTGCACTGTAGCTCCTCATTAGTACCACTTTCTGTCTGCAATTAAAAGATTAATTTATCACTAAGAATAGCTTTAATGTTAAAAAAAATATATCAGTTTGTCCCCTGTGACGGTTGCTGTTAGTATAATAAGTCTTCGGCTACGTGTTGCTCGTGACAAAGCCTTAACTGAGTAATAAACATGGATCCGGCTTTGTGCTCTGGTTAGTTTGCTGCTGGAGAAAAAAGAGATGGAACCAGTGATAGAGAGACGGTAAAGACATGGTAAATGATCAGGTAGCTTTTTCATGTTTTGTATCCATGAGGGATTGTGTTAAAATACAGCACATGGTACTTGTTAACAGCAAAACGTCTGAAAAAGACTCAAGCATGTGTGAAATGCACACAGTTTCTTCTCATTCGTTTGCTATTTGTTAATTGCTAATTAGGTTTCTGTCTCGTTTCTCTCTGCTTCTCTTTCGGGATGCTGTGTGTGATTCACATCTGTTTTGACACCCATTTATCAGGTAAGTGTGTTTTATGGCTGTTTCATTTACAGAAATGCACGTAGGGAATAAGGAGAGTTGGGGCTGCCTTACAGTAATCACATGACTCACATATGTAATTTACACTTTCTTTGCATTATATATTTTTTTCACATGTATTTTTGTTTTGTCATGTACGGACCTTTCACGTCTGATTTTTTTTCACAAGATTAGTTCATGTTTTCTCCATACTGACAAACATCTGATTTTTTCACCTGATTAATTTTTCAAATAAATATTTTCTTTTGTTTCATTTATTTTTTATATATGATTTAATTCCATATCTTATGTTTTTACACATTATTATTATCCTATGCTATTTTTATGCTTCATTCATTTTCACATCAGATTTTATTTTTTTGAACAAATCATTTATCTTCACATATCATCTTTACACAATTGTTTATTTTCAAAAGTAAAAAATTAGATTAGATTTTTCGGTAAGGGTTCAGACGATGGGATCATCTGCAGCCTGCTCTATTCCAAACATTCCGAAAATTTCACACACGCCAACACCAAACACCATTCAAAGAAAGCACAATCCAATTTTTCCTCAAAGCTCCAATCATGGTCTGTTATGAAAGGACGTTTCTCAAAGATCAGTAAAAATGTTGAGCTTAGAAATGTTTCTTCTACAGTGGGAATGAGAAAAGTCGCTGCATGTTTGGAGTTGGAGATTATTCAGAATTAACAGTATTTTTCTTTGTGATGTGTTCAGAAGTATGTAGTTTAACTGGAAGTTAAATGAATCACTTTGGATTTCGGAGGTTCAAGTTGCTAGAAGCCCTGTAATGCTGCTCAAATCATTGGAACAAAATGAGATATTGGATTTTTAAGCAGTGAAAGAGCTCAAACAGAACATACTGGCTGGAGCCAAGCGGGAACGTTTCATGCATGTTTGCTATGCCGACTGTTTGAAAACCTCAAAGCAGTTAATGTATTCCCTGAGAGGAAATGCACAGCTTTGTGGAGGACACTGTTTTGTCTCTGTATTGTGTCCCCTTTTCCCATGACGAGTTCCTGAATTCACTCATAAAAGCCAAATTCATTGAGAAACAGATCACAGAAGAGTGATCGCTGAGAAATGTAAAAGCTTTGCTCAAATGATTCCGGTTATCAAATACAAGCTTTTAAAGCATTTTGTGAATTTGTAAATCTGAAAGCCAAAATTGTAAACCATGAAACATGACAGGACCTAATGTTGCAGCTCAAATGGGATCCGTTGTGCTTTTCTAGTAACCAGTGCGTTACCTGTCAATCAAAAATCTGATCAGTTAAACAGGCAGCTCACTTAAAACTTAAGGTTTTTTTCATTGTTATGGCAGAATATGTTCTAAATGTAAAACAACATCCCTGTAATCAGCTCTTTGGAACAATATTAAGTTGAATATAAGATGTATTAGTAAACTACAACAAAGTAAAAAAACAACAGCAAACATTTATTCTTTGTATAAATTGAAAATGTTGATGCCTAGACAGAAGAAAATAGAAGAATATCGGACCCCAAAAAAAAATTTGTATTTTCGAACAGAAAAGCATTCGTCCTATCATCGGGAGATCGCAAGTTTGAATCCGACACAATGCTACAGCTTTCCGTTGCTAGAAAGCAAAATTTGCTTGCTCTCTGGGTGGGAGGGGCTTTCTATCTGTCTCCTGTCAATCACAGTGACACTAACCAATCATAGGAGCCTGTGAACTCATGTACCTGCAGGAAGGCGTACATCACATTCCCCTGAGCGTATTCCGCTGCCCTGTGACACAATATGAACACGTTTGAAAACATGCTGAGGTTGGCTTCATGTGTCTTGGAGAGAAAAATTGGGATATTTTTTTCAAATATGCTTATAATACACAGATACACTTCCATTGTATTAGCTTGTATTGCGTGTCTCATCAGTCTCAATGAGCCATCGTGTGAGAGATGTGCTGGTGCCCAGGAGAGTGTCTTCCTTCAGCCAGGCACATTAAAGATTTCAGAGATTTAGGCTCTGAGGTGTCTCTCTTCAAAAACAGTTATAGAGCAGCTAAAACTGCACACTTAATCAGAGCACATTACGGAGGATTACAGGAGCCTGAATCACCAAAGTGTCTCTTAGCCTGTTAATTACATGAGGCCAACACAGCGGCGCGAACCCTCGCGGATATGTGTTAGACCAGCTGTTGATTGATGCTACACATGAGCTCATCACTTTACATTGTGCCACTTCCTGTTAAAGTTAGAACAGATGCCAAAAGTCATCAAAATACAAAAGAGTCTAAGGATGTAAAAGGTGAAAACATTCAATGGTGTTGATGTTAGCTACAGTTGAGTTGTACATTTATTATATCCTTAAAACGGAATGAAGAAAAACAAAGAAATCTATTGTATTAGACAAGAGAACTTGAAAAAATTGGCATTATTTATTTAATTCAGCAAGTCACAATAGTGAATTAAAAGCACAATATAACAGATTGGATCCCACTATATATAAAATTATAGGATGTGCTGGATCAAGTGCTATTTTATAAGCTTTCTATTCATGCAGCAATATTATATGTTTATTTCAGTGCCAATTTCTTAATCATATGTCATAATATTAAATGTAAAAAAAACACAAAAATAAAATGTTTATTTATTGGGGGGGGCAAGGTTTAAAAGTGACTACTTGGTGTTTCTTTGCTGTTGAAAAATCCTGTCTCAGAACCCAGAAAATCAATTTAAGCACATGTGTGTAACCTGTCTGTCTCTGAATGCATGTAACTTTCCCTGTGTAAATATTGATGCCACTTTAGGACTTAATTCACCAACTGATCGATGTGACATGTGAAATGATGTCCAGATTTTCTTGTTTTTTGTTTTGTGTTTTATATCAGATTTACCATGTGGGCTTGTCCTTTATATTGTTAGGAATTTGTGTATTGGTATTAGTTTCCTGTCACTATGCCTCAATAATGACATTAGTTCTGCTGCTCTGTAGGTTGCCAAGTTGATGCATCCAGTATTCAGCAACGCAGCACATCAAATGTATGAGAAAACACATGTTTTGATTAGCAGCATCTCAAACACTGATCCTACAATAGTACCTGCGTGTTCTGTGTTCTGCATGGCAACATCCACTAAAAGCAAAGATGTGCAGCTTTCTGTAACTCAGAGGGTCTGACATTTAACTACTGAGTCGAATCAGGAACGGTGCAGCTTTGTGGCTTCTCATTAACCAGGGTTAGACAAGAATAATGTGGAACTGATAATATAATTGGTTGATAACTAAAGACAACACAAGATTATCTGTTTATCTCCTATTCTCCAATTTTTCCCCATGTGAATTTTTGAGACTTTGAAATGATAAATTAGATTAATCTGAATGGAAAGATGTATCCATCTTAATAAGTATGCATCATTCATTCCTTCAGTTTCAGTAACTGCTTTAGCCTAGTGAAGGTAGCAATTGATTCTGAGCTTATAACTAGCATGAAGCAGGAGTAAAGCAGGAATGAAGCAGAATCAAACTGCAGCTATGCTATAGCAATGCTACTCACTCTATTATCATGCTGCCCATATGTCATTTAATTCAATTTTATTTGTGTTTTTAACCATTGTCACAAAGGAGCTTTACAAGTTATTCATCTAGATCCCGAATAGGCAAGAGGACAGAGTGTGTATATGTGAGCCATAACATTAAAATCACTGACAGCTGAAGTGAATAACAATGATTATGATAGCATCTGTCAAGGAGTGGGATATATTAGGCAGCAATTGAACAGACAGTGAAATGGAGGTTGAACGGAAGGTGGATGGTGACAAGCCAACAAACAAAGCTGAGCTGACTGAATTTTTGCACCAGGAGTGGCATAAACCCAACAGCAACATGAAAGACTGGTGGAGAGCATGCCAAGACGCATGAAAGCTGTGATTAAATGTCAAGGTTATGTCACCAAATATTGATTTCTAAACCCTTAGTAAGTTTACACGTTAGTATTGTGTTGTTTAAAATTGAATATGGCCTTTATTTCTATGCATAATTCAAGATCTGAAAACACTGCATCTTTTTTGTTATTTTGACCAGTTGTAATTTTCTACTATTAAATGCTCAAAGTGATAATATTTTTATGTGAAATTTGGCTTAAGACAAACCTAGCAGACAACACAGTCCAGCTCAGCTGTAATTGGATATTGGTCTTTGGTTATTAGACTTTTCACGAGAGATGATTGATGATTGGATCCTAAGTGTTAATGTATGTGTGAGTGAATGAATTCCACATTCCCATCTCAGTATATATGTATCATAAATATACTATACATATTAAGGTTTGAAAAAGCCTCTCATGTGACCCAGTGACAGGTTACTGCTGTACATATATATATATATATATATATATATATATATATATATATATATATG